>PVJA010000064.1:0-189494 GCA_004027025.1 Myocastor coypus | reverse complement strand
CAAAGAGAGAAGAGGGGGAAAAAAAGAAGAAATTAATAGTATACCTTCTATAAAACATGTCTCAAGTCTATAAAAGGGTTGCTTCATGAAAGAGGAGAGGTTTACCACTTACCCATTATTTTTATTCTGAATATGTCTCATATAGATGATACAATGATACAATAATGATTAATGAATTAATTTTTTAAAAATAAGTAATAGATAATAATGAAAAATCACAATTTCTAATTTTTTTTACCAAATTTATTCTTTTAAAAATATTTATTTATTTAATTGTCTCTTGGTTTTATTTTAATGAGGAAAAAAGATAAAATAACACTGAAATAGTTTAGAAATAAGTTAGTAGGATCGTTGCAATAATTAATACCATGCATATTGTTGTCTTCATAGTAGTTATTCAGAGGACAAGATGCAGGCCTCATATCTTGTATAAACAATGTTAGTACAAACTTTTATTCTCAATGAACTAAGATAAAGTAGCTGTATATGTATACTAATTCTCTTCTGTGTGTATATATTTATATAAATATATATATATATATATACAGATATATATATCCTTTCTTTTAAAAATTTCTAATACTAGAAGAAAATATCATACCACGTCTTATAAGTTGATTGTAAGTCAGAGAAACACTACGAATCATGAAGCAAAAGATTTAAGTAAATAATATTCACAAAATTAATTAAATATTAATTAAAATTAAATTAAATATTTTAAAGCCATATTACAAAATTCAAATCATGAGTCCAAATTAGACACCAGAATGTTGTGTGTCATATGTATGAATGTGTAATCAATTCAGAGTGCTTGCATAGTATTTGAATAGGTTAATATATACAAAGATATCAACTAAGAAAATGTTTCCATGGTAGTAAATCATTACTAAGAATAAAACATAACATAAATACTGGAATGGCAAATATATGACCAGAACTTCAAATGGTTTGGCAATAGGATTCCACACAAGGTTCGAGTCTGTGGTGTACATGGACAGTGTCCATGATGCTTACTGGTGTCCAGACATCACTTGCAGGACTGAGCCACTGCTATTTTCTTCATATGCACCCTGTAGAAGCAGACAGAATCACGGCCCATAGGGTGTAGGAGAAGTCCATTTGTTTGTAGAATATGCTGATGGACATACTCTACTGCTATATACAAAAAGAATAGTTGAAAGACTGACTTTTCATACCTCTTTTTTCACCTGTGTTTGTTTGTCCTATTTGGTTAGTTCTGTGTGTTTTCCTTCATGAAATTGTGGTCCTTTTTATCCCTCTCTGGAATATCTTTTAGTAAACTGTGCATGTCATCATAAAATTTTTTAGTTGTTCTTTGTCGTGGAAGTATTTCATTTCTCCACTGAACTTGAAAGAGTTTTGCAGAGTATAGGAGTCTGGGCTGGAATTTGTTTTCCTACAAGACTTGAAGTACTTTGTTCCACGGTCTTCTTTCTAAAGAGAAATCTCCTATTATTTTGATAGATTTTCCTTTAAATGTGATCTGCTTGTTTTCTCTAGTGGCTTTTAGCATATTGCCTTGTGCTGAATTTCTGGGATTTTGATTAATATGTATCTGGGGGTAGTTTTAAATAGGTTGATATTGCTTGGAATTCTGCGTGCCTTGGTTACGTGAATATCAGATTGTTTCCCCATATTTGGGACGTTTTCTGCTATTACTTCTGCCCATATCTTTTTTATGTCCTTTCTGTTTTCTCCTGCCTTCTCACTGATGCCTATTAGTCTTATGTTGTTCATAGTTGCATCAGCTTACAGCTGTTGATTATTATTTACCGGATCCTGGCTGTTTGTAAGAGATCTTTCCTTACCTTTTCATTAGCTGCAATGGTGTCTTTAAGGTCTGAAAGTCTATCTCCACTTTCATTCAAATGGTTTTGCCAACTTTTAATAGAGTTTTTAATTTCTTTGAATTTATCTCTTTGAATCTGCTTCATGTGTTCTATGTTTTTCTATATTGCTCCTGAAAAGTTTTCATCATTTTTATTCTCCTCTTTTTTAATCAATGTCTACTTCGAAACACTTAGCAATCATTCCATTTTAGTTAGCATTTCTTTTTTACTTGTGAGATTATTTCTGATCTGATTTTCAATATAATCTTCTGTAGCTGTTTCATTAACTTAGTTGCTATCATTTCAGAGATTTTAGGTGAGTGGTCTCCAATTTCTTCTATACCAATGTCTCCTGGGTTTGTTCTAGGTGAGCTCAGGTCTTGAGATTGCCATTTGCTCCTTCTTTTTGTCACTTTCTATTTCAGAGAGAATTCTTTATTTTGATTTCTGTGATAACTTCTCTGAAAATTTGATAGTGGATAGCTGTATCACTGCAGTCAGATCCTCTCTGTAAAAACTCTGATTTTTAGGAGCCTCTTCTATATCAGAGATTGTCATGTTGCGTGTGTCCTGTGATTTTTGCCTTCTCTGTAGATTAAGAGTGAAATATTGGTTTCTAATTGAAACTGTCCTCTGTCTTTCAGTTTTAGGGCTTTGGTGAGGTTATTACCCAAGCACCTGCTGATATTAATACCCAAAGGAAATGTGGTTAATGGTTAATGCAGACACATTTTCCTACTTATGATAGTACAATTAGCAGTACTAATAACAGCTAGTAAAACTTAGAAATTGACAAACTTTTGTGACTAATGGGTTTGTACTTCACACCATAGAAGCAAATATTATAGCTGATAACAAAGTGGGTCTTAAATTAGGAATTTGTATTTAAATTAGTTCCCCTGTGTTCTATCTGAGGTTCTCCCATTTATGCACCGAGAGTCTCCCAGTCAGACTAGCTCACCCCAGTTACCTGGTACCTCCTCTTTGTCCTAGAATGCTCCTGTAGTTCTGGGTCCCAGTCTGGGCTCTTCTGGGCCCAGAAGTAGCCTCATGTCATTGAGTCTAGATCTACTGGATTTGAACCCAACTGGCAGTACTTGTCTTGGGTGTGGTTGTTGTGTTTGGCTTCTTCCAGCTGAGCCCAGTCCAAGTGGACTGCTAGGCCAGACTGCTGTGGGTCCCGTGGCTCCTTTCCAGTACAATTTCCAGTACAACTGCTGAAGTGGAGCATCAACTTTATGTTTAATTCCATATTTGAATTCCATTGTTTCAAGTCAATCATTTTTAAGGTAATCCTGAAACACAATAAAAGGTAATTTTAAGAAGAAATTAATGAGAATAAAAATCTCTAATATCCTTTATAGAAAACACTTGTGCCCTTGCAGAACAGTGCCTCTATGATGATCATTATGCAAATTCGCAGTTTATTTTATTTATTTATTTATTTATTTATTTATTTATTTATTTATTTATTTTGTCTTTTTGAGACAGGGTCTTGCTGTACAGTTCAGGCTGACGTTGAGCTCACTTTTGTAACCCAGGCTGGTCTCTTACTCGCAGCAATCCTCCTGCCTCAGCCTCTCAAGTGCTGGGATTATGGGCGTGTGCCACCACACCTGGCATCATGGAGCAACTTTAGAAGGGAGGTTGTTGTTTTGTTTTTTGCTCTTTTTGAGATAGGGTTTTACTATGCAGTTCAGACTAGCCTTGAATTCACTTTGTAGCCTCAGCTACCTTCCAACTCTCAGTGATCCTACTGCCTCAGCCTCCGGAATGCTGACATTGCAGGTATACACCACCATACCTGGCATAAAAGGAAGAATATTTTCATAAATCATGAAAACTTTCAATTGGCCACCAAAGGAAAAACAAGAATTTAAAAAAGTTTTTCCCTAGGAAAACAAAGTTCAGGAATTAGATTCAATCTTTATAATATTTGTAATTGTTGTAGTCGGATTTGTGTAGATGCTTCTGGTGCTTACAGTGTTCTTATGTCTTAAGATTACTTGAAAACTCATCACATTATTTGGTAGAGACAAAAGTAACTGTGAAGTGAGGATATAAAAGTAACTAGGAAACTATTCAAATAAGAAAAACACTTCACTCAGTGCTAACTATATAGAGAACACTGCTTTCTAATTAAAATTTGAAATTATGTATCAGAAAACAGAGACAAACAAACCTACCAAATACCTTCTGGCATCTATACCCATCTCTACTTCTTATTTATTCAAGAAGTAAAAGTAAGAAAGATTGCTGACAGTATAGAACATTTATGCTAAACTTGCTTCGTGTCCATTAAACACTGTGAATCACCGTGATACCTGCACTCATTTCTCAAATACATATGTGGAGGCTCACATTCTTTACTTTTGGGACATTGCGCATGAGCATGGATTTCAAAACACATTCTTAGACCAAGTTTCTGAACGTGATAACTACTAGAATATAAAACGGCGTGGGGTGGAATCTTCTTTGCCACAAGTTTCACAGTAAATCACTGAACATAAACTAATTTCCATTTCACATGAGAAGGCATTTACCAATATTGAGAGGCAAGAGCTTGGTTGCATATTTATTTATTTTTATTATTTTTTACAATAATTAATACATTGGATAATGTTGCAGTTGTCCAGAGTACCAGATGCAGACATGATTTCTTGTCTAAATATCGTTAGTACAGATCTTTATTTTCATTGCATAAAGAGAAAGTAGCTGTACATTTAGTCCAATATTCTATAACAGCACTGAATTATCAGCTCATCTGCCATTACCAGAAGCTGTTAACTTGGGCCTTTTACAACTCAGCATATTAATATGGCTTTCCTTTTTATACTTCGTGGTTAGAATTTTCTGCTGGATGGTTAAGACCAAGATAAAATAAGACCTATAGAAGGATAACGTTACAATTTTGTAAATAGTTAAATTCCTAAATCTCCGTGTACCAATGTGTAACTATTCTTTTTTTTACATTCTGTAGGGGTTTTAAAGTTTAAAATATCAACAATTGATGGAAAATATCTGTTTCACATTATGTCTAAGGCAATTCATATTCAGAAAGATAGTGATGTTAAGCTCAAGTGCCTAAGCTTTAGGGAATAATATCATTAAGCTTCTCTTCTGGATGGTTAACAACTTAAGTTGGCAGTCCAAATAATTGGAGAAAAAGAAGGGATTCAAGTATAGGGCTATACAAGTATAGCTCTAGCCCTTCAAGGTCAGTAAGAACACAGGTCACAAAAAAACCTGTACTGTAATGTTTGCTTAGCAACTAAGAGCTGGCCTGAACCAGACAGGATGTTTTTCTCAGCACTGGCATGGCTTGTTTTCTTTAGGCACTGAGGCCTAGTACCACCTACACACACTTGATCAATTTCCTGGCTTCCCACAGCTCCAAACCCTGTAACAGCACATAACTCACTGGAGTCCCAAGTTTTCTGTTCAAGGAGATTATGGAACTGCAAATGAATGTGATCAATGATGTACAGTATGCCTAAGGAGAATCACCTAGAGAGAAAATATTCTCCCAAGCCTCCACAGAGAGCAAAATGGTCAAAAATGGGCATGACTCATCCAGAGGGCTGATGCTGACAACAGTTCTGCAAACAGCCATACATTGTTTTAGGGTAAACCCTGAGGGAACCTGACTGATCTTGTCAGATGCAAAAGCTACATACTTTTTTGTGACATAGGTCTTGCTTTGTCTTTGTTGCTTATTTGGAAGCTATTTCACCTCTTGGTAAGACTTTTGCTGTGCTGGATTACTATGTGAAATAGTTATTATAGGGTCCCAAATATAGGTGTGGGTATTTGCACAATAAATTCTACTGTGCTTTTCTTTACTCAGTTCTGTTTAAAGGATCTGCTCAGATACATAGTTGTGTGACAAATAAAGCTGAAAAAACACAAGTGATGGTACCGTTCAGCATTAAGGTAATTATAGATCATTACATGGTGGGAATAGCCAGTAGTTCTAAAGTAACATGATTAAATAAAACACTACAGAATTATAATTTACCTAGGCTTTTTAATATTTTACTGTTTCCTCTTTGTTACTCCAAAGCTATGAATTTCAAGATTTATTTGCCATTATTCTCTATTTTCTGCTGCACATGGTTATTTGTGGGCTATGGCAACCAATCCCCGTGGGCTTTCTTTAGATTTAATTTGCATAAACACAGGCATCATATGAATATTCAGTGAGTGGCTTTGCATTAAGTAAGTGCCCTTAATCAGCTTTTCAGTTCAGTTTTATTGGCTGCACGCACAGTCAGTTATTTCATCCAGAAAATCTGAAGGCCCTACAAACTAACCAGGTAAGGATTGTAATTCCTTGATGCATTTAATGAAAGAATATTATCATTTGATTACATAGGTTCTGGAGAATGCTAAAAGCATAGTGAGGTTTTTACCCTGTGTTTTTTTCTTCCCTTGGTGGTCAGGTGGATGCATGATTCTCTAATTTGCATAAACATCGGCTCTATGAATAATTCATCAGGGTTATTTTAAACACTAGGCTTCTCTTTGGATGGCACTAGGGTACCACCATTTGATTGGCTGGATGCTGTTTTCATCACTAGCAGAATTCCTATAACATGAAAGCACCTAAAGGAGCTGAATTGAATGTACAGTATTTGTTTTTTGAAAAATGCCTGTTATCTTTTCAAAGCAAATTGTGCCACGTTCCTCCCTCCCTACTATTACAGCTTCTAGCTTTTTATAATAAATACATTACAAGCTCAAATGTGGCTGTTTAGAGACTTGACCAGTGTCCGTGATTTCTGGAGAATGGGGTAGCAGCTGTATTCTTCTGAACATGCATAAACATGAGCGACATATAAATAAGAAACCTTCACATGCATATGGAGCCCTGGGCAGTTCCACTGCTAGGATCAGACTCTTCTCTTTGAGTGATAACTTTGAGACTGTTTCATCTTTTTAAAAATGCTGTGGACAATAACAGTAACATATATATGCCTATCATAAGCTTATATAATCTAACAAATTTCTTGTTGAATGCATTATATGTTTTTTATCTTGGCCCACCTGCAGATTTATAAATCTGCCGGTTCTTTGCAAAGCAACATTGATGAGAAAAAATGTTAATGAAGGACAACCAGACTAATTAATAGAGATACTAGGATATAATTCACTCCCACAATTTACTAAAAATAAGGTGTGCCTTTCTCTGAGCTTATGGAGATGAGGAATATGGAGGTTCAAGACGGTCTTTGTTGGTCATCTGAGTGGGAGCCCTTTGCCTTCCTGATCTGAGGCCATGCTGACAAGCTCCCCACCGTAAACATTTGTGATCCCAAGGCATTGTGGAAGGACGGCACCGCACAGTGGTGCAAATTGACTTTAGTCTTCAGCACTTTCCATTTCTGTGTTCCTCCTCTGCAGACTAATGTGCCCCCGATTACTGCGGGGAGAGTGTGGTCAGTTTGTGTGTGTAATCAGCTATAAAGGACACCACATACACTGTTTCCTCTATGGATCATAAGGATGAAAATATCAGCAGTATCTTTAGTATGATTAAAGAAAGCTGAAAATTTTTGAGTATTTAATAGGCTTTTCATATGAAAATGTTACTAATTTCCTTAAATTAATGGTGCACTGTAAGATTATTCACTGAGTTTTTTAATGAGTGATGTGTGTCACTGTTCCTTATCTTTGTATAAATACTATGCATTTTGTGAATTATATAAGGTGCTGAAAATGAATAAATTTTTTCCTGTTTCCTTCTAGTTTTATGCATTTAATGACAAAATTGCCTTAGCTTTTATTTGCTTTTTATTTAAATTATTTATGATTAACTTAGGGTCTATTTCTATTCGTTTTTTTCTTATTTTCTTTTACTTTTGTTACATCATTCAATGCACAAAAGAAATAGTTTTGAGGTAATAGTTCCTCATTCAGAGCCAACTGTCATAAAAATATTTGATATATTTATTATGTGATCTATTGTCACATGTTTTATAATCCAAAAGGAATAACATATTAAATATGAAAGTTGTTTAAAATGAGAAGTTGCAAATATCTCTGAGTTCTACGTGATCATATTGCAATTTTGTTTTACATGTAAGTGTAAGTAGTAATTTAAATCTCACATCTGCAGTGTGTTATGTTTAATTAAATCTTGCAAGATTCAATACAGATGCTATTTAATTATCAACCATTAAATGTTTACAGCTGTAATAAACACCATATTATCTACCATACTATCCAGAGATGGTAGATTTGAAAATATTTAACCTAAGATACTTTCCACGTGATGCTCATATTACTTAATCCTTTTCACATAAAGCCAGCTAAAAGTATCAATTATAAATATTCATTCCTTTCATTTGTATATAAAAATACAAATTTTCTAAACCAGAAGTGAATAATAATGTACAATGCCAGAAAGCGTCTTGTCTTTCTGTAGATCTACAATTCTATTTTAAGTGCGTACAATTTTGAAATTTTTCTCCTCTTCTTGATTGAACAATTGTGAAATATCCATTTAATAGCAACTGAGTTCTTTTGCACTTTTGTCGCTTATATGCTTTGTGGCAATCACTGAAGCTTCTCTCAAAGTACATATATTTTAAATGAAGTTGGAGACTGCAAATCTAGTCAATGACCACAGAATATACCATTTGCATAAGAGATCCTTCCCAGAAGGATAGAAATTATCTTATGCTGTGTAAGCACTATTTAAAGACAACAAAGCTTGTGGCTAAATTGTGGAAGGCTGCCATTATTTAAATATAATTAATTTTATAATGTGTTACATTCCTAGGGAGGAAATACAGTTTTATCTTGTAAATAGTCATATTTTATTTACTGCTTCTGTATTTTTAAATATTTAAAAAAAGAAGCATAACAAGTTTATGCTGTCATTTAAGACTTTTTAATATTTGATGATATAGTACTTATCAGTAAAATTCAGATATGTATACTTATCTGTAATATTTGTCACTTCATTTTAATATCTGAATATATTGTCAAAAATTATTGGTGAGAGGTATAAACAGTTAAGGCAAAGACTTGAACTTTATGATCATTTGTCTTCACAAAAGGTTTGGAACTGAGTATCACCTCCAGGCAGGTGGTATCGATTGCCTCAGATGGCAAATGCATGTGTCTTTAGAAGGCAGTAACTGTTCTCAGTGACCGTAAGGTGCCCCCCTATCCCAGGGGTGCAATTCTGAGACTTGAGAGTCGACACCCTAATCCTCATCAGCTACTGTTCTGCTCACGGTCTCCCAGTCTTTCTAGCCTGAAATTTTATTGAGATTTTTCTATTCACTTTCTTTCAACCTACATGAACAAGCTATGAGATTTTATTAACCTTGCGTCTGAGTTCAGCATCCTACTGTAGGGGAAATGAGGAGGAAGAATAAAGGCATGGTTTCCTTTGGAGCTGACTCAACCTGATTGGAGCCCAACTGGTGTGTTGTGCGCATGTGCTTCCGTTAGAGTTGCGCACTCACTGGTATTTTAATTAGACAAATTTCTGTAATATTAGCAGCTGACTTGAATGTATAGTTACTCTTCAAGTAGAGTCGTTTCCATATTTACGTGCCAGTCTACATTAACCAGTAAGCTATAAGCTTTTGTAGTATATTTTGAAACAAAATTGTTAATTTAAACTGTTTAAATTTTACAGTAGTACTTTGAATTTAGCGTTTAGGAAAGCAAGAAAGCAATACCTATGTTAAAATGGCATTTAAACATTAAGTACTTTATTTATTTTATTTTTATTTATTTATTTATCTATCTATTTATTTATTTATTTATTTTTATCTTTTTGAGACAGGGTCTCGCTATGCAGTTCAGGCTGGCCTTGAGCTCACTTTTGTAGCCCAGGCTGGTCTCGAACTCACAGCGATCCTCCTGCCTCAGCCTCCTGAGTGCTGGGATTACAGGCATGCGCCACCATGCCGGGCAACATTAAGTACTTGAGAGGGCAATAAAACCCTTTATCTTCTGCCATGCTATTTATCAAAGACATATATGGCATGCTGATAGTCTACTTGGAATGAGTAATTAAAACAAAAGGATCAAGCTAGGCATGGTGATTCATGACTGAAATCCCAGCACTCTGAGAGGCTGGGATGGACATTAGCAAGTTGAAAGCCAATCTGGAAAATGTACTGAGACCTTGTCTCAAAACATAAAAATGTCAGGGGTATATCTCAGTAAGAAGAAAGAGATAGAGGGAGAGAGAGAGAGAGAGAGAGAGAGAGAGAGAGAGAGAGAGAGAGAGAGACAGAGAGACAGAGAGAGAGACAGAGAGGGGGGGAAGGGAAGAGAAGAGGGCAAAAGAGAAAAATAAAGCATTCAAGGAGGTTCTAATAGGAAAAGACCTTTTAGGATTATCATATGTACTTTTTAATTTGGTATTCCACCTTGTTAAATTTATAAACCTAAATGATGAACCTCAAATCACTCTTTATTCAGAAAAACTAGTATATTATGGTTTTACACTTCTAACAAGAGATATTGGTTGAAAATTTAAATGTCATGCTTCTTTAGGAGTCAGATTATGACAATGAAATCTTAATGGCCTCATAAAGATTCCTAGGAAATTTTCTCCCTTTCTTTCTCTGACACAAATTTATGTGAATTATCTATATTGAGGAGAATTTTTTCTGAATTGCCTTTAAATCTTTTTTTTTTTTTTGAGATTTTTTGTTTCAATTTTTAAGTGATAGTGACAACTTCAGGGTTATTTATTGATATATGTATGTATTTAGATTATTTATGTTTTTCTAAGAAATTGTTTTAGCTTTGCTTTCAACTGATATAAACTAGCTCATTGGGTACTTCTTATGATTTATAAAACATCTACCACATATCCAATACACCTCACTTCTATTTGAGATTTATTTGATATTCTCATTTTTTTCTCTTGGATACTCTTGCGAGGGTCTGGTGAACTTATTGGCACTTGTGTGTAAGGCAGAATGCAAACATTCACCATGGGAAGTCAGTCTATGGACTTATGGCCGTGTCTCCTTCTCCTCCCCTTCTCTTCCCACACTCGCCCCTGTCTCCATGTGTGGGCTCCTTGCCCATTTACAAAAGACCTTTCTCTGTGCTCCCTATTATCTGGCTTGCGTTTTGTTCTTTATATTACTTACACTTTCGGTTTCTCCCATGAGAGAAACCACGCGATATTTACACCTCTGCCTCCGTCTTATTTCACCAAGCTTTGCGTTCTCAAGGTCCAACCCACTTGGATTTTGTTTCCCATCAGTCCCTTCAAAAGAGTAGCGTGGAGCGTACTCATTGCCTATTTCCTTGCACTTGATTGAGTTCATTTTTGTTCTTAGAAAGTTATGTGTCTAAGTTCCCTGGGGATTAACTCAAATTTTGTTCCAAATCTAAAATTCCTTGATTCTATGGAAACTTGTTCCACATTTGAGAAGCTAATAAAACTCTCACACAAAATGAAGTAGAAAGATGAAGTAGGATGTTAGCTTTTAATTGGTGATTCTACTTACGTAGAAATTTAATGTTTTTCCTTGGGTAATTAGAATGAAACAGTTTCACACTGCTGTGAGTAAATTCAGCCTTTGGAGAAATCTACTTGACCTACCTCCCAATCCCTGAAAGCAATGTGACTTTTCTTATTAATTATTTTTTTAAAAACTTCATCATGTATAACAAAAACTCAATCTTGATAATAGTATTTGAAATCTGCTGTCTTTAGAACTAAAGACAGCTACAGTAATTACACAGAAAATGATTGTAAAAAGTTCACCTTACTACATGAAATTATTTCATAATTATATTATGGGTCACTAAGTCTGGCTTGGATTTTTGTGTTTTTGTGCTGGCCATTGACCCCAGGGTTTAGCACATGCAAAATGAGTGCTCTACCATTGAGCTACACCTCCAGCTCGTTAGGATTTTTTAATATTTTTCAAGATAGGACCAATCATATAAAACTATTCCCAGATCAAACAAAGCTATTAAAAAATACCTATATACAAACTCTAGCTTGCTTCTGTGAAAGTACTCTTCTAATAAAATCAAATTCATGCCTATGGTATTGTGATATTAAGTTACATTATTAGTTAATAAATAGACACAAGCTGGAAGAGTCAGTTGTTACCTGTGCAAAGCCAGTTAATTCTGTTTGCTTATAAACTGCCTTGAGAATAATTTCTATGTACATCAGCATTCAACTTTATTCACTTGGCCTGGTAAATTATGTGGCTAAAACAAATATTACCACTGGAGCTGAGCACTGAAAATAGTTGAGATTTCATGCAAATATGATTAAATAAAAATTGAAGAAAGAGTTTATTCCGAAGAAAGTTTTTTGACAAAGTGATTATTCTGTAGAATATAATATACTTGACTGACATTTGTAATTTAGAATATTACCATCAGTTATAGCTCACTTACATTTATTGATTCATAGTATTCTGATTTAATATACTTTAGTTAATAAAGTTCATGGATCATTTACCTATTTACGATGTACTACAAATTTGAGAAGAAAATAATTATGTAACTGTTACTATAAGATCTAATTATTTATATGTTACTGTAAGATAAGATGTGGAAAATAATTTCCTTTTCTATACAAATCGTACATACTGAAAATACTTTTCTAGTCATGATGATTTCTATGTCGATGTGATCAGTTTTATATTTGCTTTTTAATGCTTTGAAGAATAATTTTCTACTTATTCCAAGGTCTGTAAATTGTTTAGTTCAGTGTCTAGTTCCCAGATCCTTGTATCAAAATATGTCTGAGCTTGCACCTATATTTTCACATGAAATTAAACCATTAAACCTCACTTCAAGTACCCAACTCAGTGATTCTTTTTCTCTGAGACTATCCAAATTCCTTTGCCACCAATTTTAAAATCCTGTGGACACAGTAAGAAGAATTTTTACTACTAGCAGGCTATTTTAATAAGTCACATAATGAACCCTAGAGAGAATCTGATTTCACATAGAAAGGAGAACAAAGTCTCAACACAGCTTCTTCTTGATACATCTGAGACAACGATAATATTTTAAAGGTTAATAGCAAGACTTTGAAGGGTTTTACTTATAATTAACTTACAGTACTTCTGTACAACCTGGTAGGACTTTTATCTGATATAGGATTTGTTTGACTTACTGGCCCAATCTGGGAATAGACACAAGTCTCAGAACAAGTCTTGAAATTACATAAATACTCTCCTGGAAGGATGTTATTTTTAGGTAATACGAGGCAATATTATATTACCAGTATTTATATTTCATCAATCAAATATCTAACATCTTGTATTTCTTCTTCCTGTGAGAAAAAAAATGATGAATAACTTTCTGTAAGTACTGAAACTCACATGGGGCAATCTGTTAAGGGCTAGCCACAAGAAAGGGCAGTACGGCAGAGGGATATTTCTTTCATGTCAAAATTTGAGTGTTTTATCTCTGTATTATCAAAGAATCTTGTCTTGAGTATTTACCAGGGTCTTCTCTTTATTCCCTTCCTGAAATGCCAATCTACTTCACTGTATCATGATAATTTTCACTGAGGCCAATTGTAATATTTCAAACAATAGACGCAAGCCTGCAAAGGAAAAGAAAGTAATATAGTAACAGCAATTGATGGCTTTTTCAAAAATGCAAAAAAAAAAAAAAAAGAAATGTATGTGAATGCCTGGAGGAGGGGATGGAGCAGGAAAAGGAACAGAAAGAAAAGAGCAGGAGAGGGCGAGCATGGTGGCGTTCACAGACAAGAGAAGACAGCTGGGGCCTCACTCTGCATGTCAAAGTCAGCCCTCCATGAATTAAGGAAGTAAATGCATGAATGCAGTTATAAATGTACTGAAAGGAAAGAAGGACAATAGTGTCATGGTGTATATTTGGCAATGATATTTTGGCTATGATACCCAAAGCACAGGCATCTAAAATTAGTAGGGACAAATGGAATTATATCAAAGTAAAAGGAAATATTCTACACATCAAGGGATACAACCAACATATTGAGAAGACAATATATGGAATTCCAAGAAATTTGAGAACTGTACATGTTGCATATAGAACATGAAGAATCTCCAGAGCAGCAACAACAAAGCAATTAAAAAGATACTTGGCCTAAGATTATGTACAAACAGATGACAAGCAAATGAAAAGTTTTATAATGGCACTATCTATTAGAGACAAGAAAACCAAAATCATAATGAAATATTACCTTACTAGAGCGTCAAATGAATAAATCGGAATGGAATAAGCATTGGTTTATTCATGAAGGAACTGGAATTTGTACACTGTTGGTGGGGTCCTAGCAGGGCACACTGCTACAGAAAGTCAAGAAATCAGCCTTGGAAGCATTGTAGTATCTGGCAGGCCCACTTCCAGAGAGACATCTAAAAGAACAGAGGACAGGATCCTGAGGAGATATTTGTACATTCATATTTATAGCAGCCCTAGTCACAGTAGCAAAGACGTGGAAGCAATACCAATGTCTGTGCACAGAAGAGAGGATAAGTACAATGTAACAGGGACATACAGTAGATGCTCCTATGGAAGGGTATCTCATTATACACTGCAGCAAGGGTGAAGCGTGGAGATGCGATGGTAGATTCCGCCCAT
The DNA here is from genome assembly GCA_004027025.1 of Myocastor coypus. Taxonomy (NCBI): domain Eukaryota; kingdom Metazoa; phylum Chordata; class Mammalia; order Rodentia; family Myocastoridae; genus Myocastor; species Myocastor coypus. The sequence continues at coordinate 175,053 of PVJA010000064.1, read as the reverse complement.
CATAGGAGACAAATGTATGGTCACTCATACCCACACCGGAAGGGGTCAGACTCATGGAAACAGCGGAAAAGTGGATGTCCAGAGCTGGAAAGCAGGAGAGGCCAGAAATGAAGAATGGCTATTCATAGAGTACAGGGCTTGGGGATGGGGATGCAGCTCAGCGGTCTAAACACAAGCCTGGCAAAGAACAAGGACCTGCGTTCAATCCCCAGTACTACGTGTTGTGCTGGCGCCAGAACCCTGGGTGCACTACGCCAGTCACCGAAATTGGGCATGGTGACACACATGTCATTCCAGCACTGGGCAAGCTGAGACACCCCTACTATGAGTCCAAGCTGTGTAGTGAGATTCTGCACCAAACAAACAAACAAACTAATAAATAAAATTGAGTTAAAAAAAAAAAAAAAGAGTACAGGGCTTCAGTTCTTGCAAGATGAAAATTTTGTAGATATCAGTTGCACAACAAGGTGAATACCCTCAAATCTACTAAGCTGTACACTTCAACATGGTAAGGTGGTAAATTTTATCTTACGTGCTTTATAAGTTTTTGTCAAGTTTATTTAAATATTACCATAGGCAACATAACAAATAAATAAATATCTTTTAAAATTAGATTTAGTCAATACAGAAAAATATAAAAATTATACATAGCGATAGTGTGCTGTGTGGTATTTCAGCATGTGCCTCACAATGTATAACATTTAAACCAAGTTAAGCCCACTTATTTCCTCAAACGTTTATCATTTCTGTGTGGAGAAAAACATTCAAAATCCTTCCGCTATGCCATGGAATGTACACCACTGATTGCACTTGCTATGGTTTATGTCTAGTTGTCCCCCCAAAGCCTCATGCAGTCATTGGGTGGGGACTTCTATAGACTGAGAATTGACTCATGAGTTACTGGGATTATGTGATTTAGTACTGATCCAGAGTTTGAGACTTGATCCATGATCCCTGCGATTATGTGTTTTAAGTACTTCTGGGATTATGGGTGTAGCCTAAGGTGGATAGGCTGAGGCAGAGAGACAGACTAGAGCAGTTGCTCTCTGCTCCCATTGGTCAGTTGCCTCTGTTGTGATTGTTGCTGTTCCGCCGCCATGAACTGGATGCTCTCTGTCCTGTTCCACTCAGTCTTGGGCCAGCTGAGTATGGACTGAAACCTCCAGGAACTGTGAGCTAAATAAACCTTTTTTTCCTTCATTTTGAGTGTCAGATATTTGTCCCAGCAATGAGTGAAAAGTAACTAAGACAGCACTACACTCGCTGTCACTTAGGTCACGGTAACCAGCCCTTCCTACCCTCTCCGTGGCCCCTGCCAACCACTATTCCTCTCTAAACCCCCAAGAGCTCAATTTCTTTTCAGATCTTGCTCATCAGTGAGACCAACTGGTACCTGATTTCCTGCTCCTGACTTAGTTCAGGTAACATAATGAGCTCCAGTGACATGCCTGTCGTTATGAATGACAGGCTTTCACCCTTTATGATGGCCGAGCTGTTTCCCATAGTAAGTACCTGTGTGCACTGCTTGTCCTTCATCAATTTTAAAATCCAATTAAGAGTCATTATCAAATGCTCGCAAGCTACCAAAACTATGCAGAATTGAAATGTTATTTTAAATGTGGACCATTTAAAATTCATTTACATTTATTTACATATTACTTTGTCTTGCTTGAATAATTTACTGAAATAAGGGCACTCTGTTCGGTGCTGGAGATGTTACATATATCGTGAGAAATTCCATATATCTAAATATATATAATGTATATTGCGCTACATAATATGGTGTTAAGATATTAAGTCTCACATAAGAAAATAGGTATTTTACATGACTTGGATCAGACTGATACCTATTCAAGACAAGGACTGTGGAGGCATGCTGCCTGATGTCTAAAGGCGAAAGCTCTTTTTGTCTTTTAGCTAGGACAAAATACCCAACTCCTACAGCTGGAAGGAGAGGTGTACTTTGGCTCACAGTTTAGCGGTTTCAATCCCTATTCTCTGGCCGCAAGGCAGGATGGGGTGATGGTAGACCGAGGCAGAGCATTTGTCAAGTAGGGCATCCATAAAATACAGTGAAGTGAGGACCTGGTAAGGGAGTTAAGCCCCTCCAGGCCACACCCTTAGTGACCTACCTATTTGCACCGGATCCCAGGTCCACATCAGCTCTAAGTCCCATAACACAATTAAGAATCATCATAAAAATGTTCACAGATTACCCAAAATATGCAGAATTGAAATGCTATTTTAAAGGTGGACATGGTTCACTTCAATCCAATCTACCATAATAGGGCCACACCAGAACAATGCCAGGGACATTCTGTCTGGCTATACTTTAATTGAAGTGGGGAACAATCTTACACCATTTATTTACATATTAATTTATCTTCTTTGAATAACTTACTCAAAGGGCACACTGATAGGTATTGGAGATGCAGTAGTGAAGTAGTGGAAGGACAAGATCTTCTCCCTAGAGTTTGTACATTCGTTACTTCTGCCTATTTTTGGCAGGCTGTGAACATTTATGTAATGACTCTCAGTATCCTCTAGTCCCTTTTTCCTTCCTAAAAGAAATTTAATAGCATTAGGAATGTCATGGAGCTCGGATGAAACTGTTTCTTACTTTTTCCTTTTATATAGAGGCCTGCAGGAGTCAATGAATGTGTTGTCCAGAAAATATTTTCTGACTGGGAGGCATATCCTGTGCTATGTTTTTCCTCCTCCACTCTACCAACGAGAACAGGAGTGTGGTGCCCGGGGTTGAGGGCTCAGGGTCAGGCTCTTGGCTGCCCTGAGGTTAGAAGCACCATCCTAAAAGTACAGAGCAGAAAAACAGAAGGAGTCTGATTCTCTGGTGGCATCTCAGAAGAACCAAAAAATCTTAGGAAAACTTGTCCCTGAATTTCTTCTGCGTTAAATAAGTCACTTATCCATCTACATCAGTCACTCCTCTCCCCTTGCTGGGACAAATACCCAGCACCCAAAGTGAAAGAAGGACAGGGTTATTTAGCTCACAGTTACTGGAGGTTTCAGTCCACACTCAGTTGTCTCCAAGGTAAATTGGCACATGGCAGAGAGCAACAGTTTATAGCAGTGGCAAAGAACAAGAGAGGGAAACGACTGGCAAAGCTCAAAGCTCGGGCATCTAGATGGCCCCTCATCCCTCCTTACACTGCAGTGCAAATTACCTGCCCCAGGGCACTCGCACCCATTGTAATCAATCACAAACCCCAGAGGCTGTGCATGACTACATGAGACTTTGGGGGGTGCCACCGAGACATAAACCACAACACCGTCTTAAGTGATCTATTATTATATGCAATCTGTAAAATATACAGCTCTTTCTAAGCTTGACAATACATACTACTTAGAGAAAAGGTGTGAATTATAATACAAGGAAGGAAAAGGAAAAAAAAAACAGAAGGAAAAATAGAAACAAAGTTTTGTAAATAAGGAGTGGAAGGAGAGTTGCAAAGAGGGGAAGGAAACGGGGAAGCAAGCTGAGCCGTGATGCGTCACGTACCGGCAGCAATTCCCCGCTGTGAATGTGATCATAGCATACATCGAAAATATTCCGATACCACCAAGTTTTAAAATGTAAAGTATGAGTTCATATACCTATCAAAATATGATTCCAAATGTAGATTTGTTTGTTCTTAACCAAACCTTCCATGCAACCCTGTTACTCCAGCTTATCTAGCTCTTGGGTGAAAGACTGCTTTAAAATATTAAAGGAAAAGGTGCCAACTGAGAGAGCTTGGTGGCTCCCTCAAGGCAATATTTGGTGCTCATGAGCAGTGAAGCCGTGCACACGAGCTGCTTTGTCCATGGATGGCCAACTAAGTTATCCCGGTGTCACAGTTTCTCTATGCCTTTTTTACTTTCCAAATTCTTATAACATATCCTATACCTTGCAAAATTCCTTATTTAATTAATTACCTTTGATAATTTCCATTGTCCAGTGACCATCTTCTGTCTCCAGTAAAACTATCCTGTGGATAAGAATACTATTTCTTACTATTTTTCAGCTACCATGGTGAGACTAAAATTGGATATTTAATTATTAAGTAGATTAGGTAGGATAACCCAAGCCTCCTTATTCATGAGTGAAATTAGTGGTTGGACTTTTATGGGGATAGCTTTTATATGTAAAGCATTTGGTATAATAAATATGTTTTAAATACAAATATGAGTGTTTCATTTTTATTGCTCTTTCTCAGGCTCTCACTGATATATTTAGGGACACATTCTGTACAGTACCTTCTTTCATTTAACATATTTATGTTGTACCCTCAGGGTACCGGGTACTAATCTACAAGGGACAGGGGTGGGAGGGGTGGACAGAAAAGAGTAAGGAAAAGACTGCCTCATAAGGAAAGCATGAGCTATGCAAGCATAAAGCATATCATGTAATTCTGGATAATGAGAAGGAAAACTTCTAGGAAGAAGTTGAAACAGGATCAGAGGACAGAGATTGACAAAATTGGGGTAAGGATTCTCTTTGACTCAGGAAAAGGAAACCTGGATAAAGGGATTTGGGACCTGAAGCCACAGATAAAGCAGGATTATTCTAGAAATGGTCCAGTGTAGGGCTAAGGACATAGCTCAGTGGATTAAGTGCTTGCCTGGTAAGCGCTAGGTCACAAATTCAATCCCTGGTACTGAAAAAAAAAAAAAAAAAAAAAAAAAAAAAAAAAAAAAAAAAAAAAAAAACCTACCTAGAAATGGTCCAGTGCCACTGTGCCACTGCAGGGCCCCAGAGGGGCAGAGTGGTAAGGGGACAACCCAGAGGCCAGAGAACAACTTCGAGGTGAAAGGAAGAAATGTGTTTTACGCCAAAGGTAACAAGAAGCTACTGCAAAGTTTAATCCCAGCTGCGCATGGCCAAGTCTCATACTAAATTGTTCTTCTGGTTGCTGATGAAAGGGTAAAGTACTGAAGAGCCTGAGAGGACCGTGAGAGACCAAGGAAGGGATGGGGAACATCGGTTAGGAGAGCACTCAGGTCAGCTGGACTAAGGGGCCAGCGGTGAGGGCGTATGAGGGGCCAAGTTTGGAAAATGTGCAGCAGGTACCTGGACGGGGCTGGCAGAGGCTGTGGGAGTGGTTGGCCATGCTCGGCTCAGGGTCAGCACACAGAGAAACACCGGAGAAAGAGTGAAGCCTCCCAAACACAGAGACTGCAGTGATATCAAATTCGTTGTCAATGGATTCTGACAGCAGGTTTGCAGCAAGAGTCGCGTACTTCCCACACAGAGATCCTTGTGGCAGACAGATATCCACCGCCAATGTTCTCATTAGTTACGATGATGTTTGCTCCGGTCCTTGCGTGGTCAAAAGGATCAGGATTTAATGCCCTTTAGTGTTGATTTAACTGTGACTTCTGTCTGGAATATGGCTAGTTTGTGGTAGAACACAGCAGGAAGTGAGTCTGTTTGAGACAGGCACACACACACACACACACACACACACACACAACTGTGGATGGACTTTTACAACCCAATGATGGATGAAAACATTTAACTTTAACTGTGTGAAATTTTTGGTTTAGCTCAGGTATTTTTGCCATTTTAGAAATTAAGAAACAGTAAAGGAGCTAACAAAGGAACTAAGGAAATACTCAAAGGTTAATTCTCAAGTCCTAAGGAAAAATGTACACATAAGAAACTTTAAAAGGTTGAGCACGATCTGATAGAATGAATAATGCTGCTTTTTACTGAGACTAAGTCTGACTTCCCAACCCAACTGAGGCTGTCAGGCCCACTCATGACAAGGACGCAGCTCATGGTGGAAGCTAGCAGCTATCAGTGTGGGACAGTGGGTTAAAATAGTTTCCCTTAATTTTCAAGCAACTGTACACTTGCTATCATTATTTTTTCATTTCACAAGATAAAGAAAGATAAATACCTGAGGAGAATACAATGGTGGCATTATAAGCTTGTTCTCTAATGTTATCTCTATAACTTTCTCTCAGGAAATGTCTTTGTTAGTAGTAGGAATTCTTGGAATTGCTTGACAGACTGGTCAGGGAGCAAACTTCAGCGCAGTAAGAGGAAAAGCCTTCAACCTCTGAGGCACATGACCCAAAATGAACTTTCTTGGGCTGCATTAAGATCTCTCCAATTGTAAGATCTTATGAATCTAGGGTTAGATTCAATCACCATGACAAAATTAATGATTAAGAAAGGACTCTTATCATGCAGTTCAACGTACTACAAAGAAGGAGTCAGGAAGGTTCTCAAAATTGCTAACATCAGTCAAAAGACAGAAAGAAAGACCAACCCAGGCCCCCCTTCCTCTGAGCAGCTTTGCTGGGGTGATCGATGCTCAGCTCCACATCTTTTCGGAGCCAGAGTGGCTGGAAGCAAATCCAGGAAACTACGCATGAGCTGACTCACATTTCTCAGGCCACTGAGTAAGCGTGAGAACAACAGATACCTTTCCATCCCAAGGAAATCCACCTTCATCCTTATAAGTTTGAAAAAACCTGAGATTTATGTTATATCTTGTCAGAAGGACAAGCTGTCCTTCACTGGAAGTCAAGCAACAATTGTCGATCTGACCAATGACTAGAAGTGCTTTAGGTTGATCTGAGATCAATATGAATACATGGAAGTGATAAAAACGCTACCCTATGCACACATGTTCTTGCTGCATAAGAGCTATTTCTCCATCAGCTGATGTGTCAGGACCATAATAATTACACTGTCTTCCTGAGAACTTGTGTTCTCTCTACTTTATTTCCTTTGATATTCACCTATAGTTCTGCTATACTTTTTTGTGATTTCTGTAGCCATAAATGAAAAAAGCTGTACACTAAATAGTACAGTCTACTATTAAATAATATCTCTTTAATTTGAACAAATGATTGGCCTAAAATTTTAAGTAAACATTTAAGTATTTCAGTGACTAATTTTAGTATGGCTACTGATGACAAGAAAAGTTAGTAGAAAGCTGATAGATTGCTAAGAAAAATCCTTTGAAAGCTTTTGAAGCATGAATATTTTCTTCTGTTCTCTAAGCACTGTAAATGAACTATGCACTGTGCTTTATTCCTGTGTCGTCAATGAATATTCTCATGTAAACACTGAGATGCTAATGAGCATTGTACACAATTGAACATCACCTAGTGATCAGATATAAATGTGTTGGTAGTTCCATCCGTGGAACAACAAACTAAGATGCTACAACATCATTGGCATTATGATCACACAGGAGGACTGTAAGTTGTCATCTGTCATTGAAACACGCTCCAACAACACTTGACTCCATCACAAGAGGCATGAACAAGAGGGAGGCTATGCTTGTTACAAGTTTTGGTAAGAATGTGAAGCAAGTGGAACTTTCCCACACCACCTGTTGGAATATTAAAAAAGCTCAAGAATTTTTGAGTGAATACTTTGGCATTTTTTTAAATTTAAAAAATCCTCTATTTCAACCTCAAAGTATTAACCCAAAAGAAATAAATATACCTTTCCATGGTAATTATACGCAAATGCTCATAATAGGTTTATTTGTAACATGAATAAACCTATTTAGCCTCAACCTAAAAGTAACGTGAGTACTCTATTGTCAAAATCTGACAAGGACAAAAACACCAACAAAATGTGTAGACCGTTATCCATGATGAACATAAATACCAAGGTCCTTAACAAAATATTTACAAGTTAAATTTAAGCAACAAAAGAACCATATGCCATGACCAAATTAGTTTCAATCTTCAGGTACAAGGATGGCTCCACATAAACAGAAGATTAAGAAACTATATGATCACACCAATAAATTCTAGAGAAAAGTATTTAATAAAATTCAACATACCTTCATAAAAGAAAGTCTCGAACAAATTCACATAGAAGGCTCATTGTTCAACCTAACCACAGCTGCGTGTGATAACTCATACCCAGCTTTACACAGAGGAAAGATATGTAGAAAGTGTTGCCCTTCCAATCAGGACAGAAGAAGAGTGATGTCTTAGTCACTCTCTCTCGTTGCTGGCACAAGTACCCACCACTCAAAGTGAGGGAAGGAAAGGTTTATTTAGCTCACAGTTACTGGAAGTTTCAGTACACTGGAGGAGGGGCTGGGATGCAGCTGTGTCCAGGATGAGCCTCTCCATATCTCTGAGAAAGCGCAGGCTGGCCATGTTAGCAGTTCGCACCTCTCTGTCGCTGCCCCTCAAGCCACTCCTTGCTCCTCCAGCCCTGTCTGCCCCATAGCTTACATGAGGCTCTGGAGGGACAACTTGACACCAACCATAACAAGTGTTTACTGCCACTAATCTTATTCCATGGTGTGTTAGAAATTTAGCCAGAGTGACTAGGAGAGAAAGAGGCAAAAGACCTATAATTAGGAGAGAAGGAAGTCAAAGCATCTCTGAAATGATTCTATACATGACAACATCAAGGTCTCCAAGAGGAAAAAGGAGCACTGTTCCAAAGTTGGAATTTAATGGCTACTACAACACCCTGAAAAACAGCATGGCTGTTCCTTAAAATGCTACAACTATAACTACCGCAAGATCAAGGTTTTCTAGCTTCCCCTGAGTATCTAGCCAAAGGAAATGAAGTCAGCATATGAAACAGATGCCTGTATGCTCATGTTCGCGATGCCACTACTCACAGTATTTAATGTATGGAATTAGGCTAGGTACCCATCAACAGGTACACGATAGAGTATCATTCATCTATAAAGAAGAATGAAATCCTGTCAGTTGAGGCAAAATGGATTCGCCTGGAAGTCACCACATTAAGCCAACTAAGCCAGATACAGAAGAACAAATGTTATATGTTCTCTCATATATAGACACTTTTTAAAGAAATGGACCTAAACCAGAAATGTGATTACTATGGATGGGGGAGGGGGGGATGGCAGAGGCCTGGCTGAGACAAGGGCAGAAAGGGGATTAAGAGACATGGTCAAGCATGCATGCAGCAAAATGTCACAGAGTCTTATTAATTTGTCCAGTTCACAAGTGTTAACAGAAAATTTAAAAAGAAATTGTGCCTTATCGATACAGCTGAATACTATTCGCCAACTACAGGAATAAATTACCAAGAGAGGCTACAATGTGGACAAGCCTCAGAATTTATTATGTTGAGTTGAAGTTTGCATCCCGCATGATTTACTTTATATAAAATACTAAATCAATCCTGAGTGACAGGAAGATCCGTGGCTTCCTGGGAAGCTGGGCTGGGGATGTTGGGAATGAGAAAAACAATTATCAAATCACAAGAGGAAGCTTTGGAGGGTGACTTTGTCAATTTTGCACTGCTTTCGTTGGAAAATACACATTTTGAAATTTGCAACCTATACGTTCGACATGTGCACTTCATTTTGTCAAGTTACTTTTAAAAATTGCATTGTATAAAAGAATTTATTTTGAAACAATGTGTATAAACCAAGATCAAAAGTATATTCAAAAACTTGGTTAACATTTTGCTCCTATGGTCGAAAGGAAGGTGAGTCCCGTGTTTAAAAAAAAAAATCACAGGAAACAACCAACGACAATCAGTGAATATGCCTCATCCTGACAAGATCGTCTGGTCTATTCCTAGCTACAAGTATTTAGTTACAGAAATCCATTCCTTGTGGACTATGGATTTCAGCTTTGGTTTCTGTTGAGCTTCATTTTGTTCCAAATCTGGTATCTGGTGTTCTCACGCTTACTCAGTGACCCGAGAAATGTGAGTTCACCTCTTTGCAGTGAAACTGGAATAGTTATTCTGTGGACACGGCTCCTCAGGAAGGCTACCGAAGTCCCAGCCTTGTCGCAGGCAGTGGTAAGGACAGTCATTCTAGACAACAGTCATCTCTTGAGAAGCACGGAGCTAAGCTCCAGAACAACATCTTCCCTTCGTGCCCAGCAGAACTGTGGCTCAGTAGGGAGGAGGTTGTTTTCATTGAATACTTAAATGTTCTTTTGCTCCAGCAGCAGTCACACTACCATTGCGAATATTTGTCTTCAATGCAGAGGGCAAAATCAAATCAAAACAAAACCGTTTATTGTAGTAACAGTCTGGCTTTCCACCTCAGGACTGCTCGACGTCATCTAAATGCAGCTTTATCAGATGCACCCATATTTTCTATGAAAATACACACTGGGACAAGCTGAGCTGCCCGATGTCTGGTAGCATTTAAATGTGGTTCCTCATTGTAATGTAAGGACCTCGCTTGTTGTAGGGATTTACTATTTTCAGACAGGAACTCAGTGGTAGGTTTCAAATCTTCATAATACTTGATGTCTTTCTGATAAGCTGGGCAGTACAGGTGGCATTAAACATCTATAGCCTGTCTGTGAGAAACAGCCTATGTTCCTAACAACAACATCAAAAAGAAAGATACAATTCAAAGTACATTGAAGGGCTATGTTTTTTTAAAGGATATGCTGCCACCAGTGTCCTCCAAAACACTCATAATATTCTGCCTCACTTGGAACACACTTGTCCGATTCTCTTTGAAAACGTGTCTCTTATGGAAATAATTTTTTTTTAAAACTTAAGCATTCACTCTATCTTCTAATCATTCTATCTTGACATTCAGGTCCATTGACCATTGCCAGAGTTCTGGCAGCCTGGGGCACCTCACCATTTAATGACTTACCCAAGAGAGACAGAATTTATTCTAAAGATTGAAAACACTAATTTAAGGGCAGTGAACACTGACTCCATGACACCAAGGCTGTGCTGAGGAGGAAACTCAATCTGATGTAAGGCATGTTGTCGTGAGTATTTTACTAATTTTTGAAAAAGGGATATGATTTTCACTTTAGACTACAGCTTCGAAGCTTGATAGCCAATTCTAGTTACGATATAGACTATGTGCTATTCTACAAGCTCACTTTTCAATTTATACAAAGAGGACAATTATTGTACTTATGTCTTTGCATGGCTCTGAGAAATACATAAGAATTTAGCTTTATGTCTTGCTTGCAATAACAGCAAAACAAGTATTGACTCTTATTGTTTGTAAAGCTGAATTACCGGGATCACAACTGTATACTTTATTTAAAAAAAATTTTTTTTAGGGCCCGGCGGGATGGCTCAGTGGTCTAAAGCGCCTGCTTGGGGAAGCTTGAGCGGCTTCAGGGACCACGGTTCGATACCCGGCACCACATGCTGCGCCAGCCCTGCATGTTTATTATTATTATGGCCAGCTTGGCCTGCCCTGGGGGCAAGACTGGCACAGCATGTGGTCCCTGCAGCCGCCTAAGCTTTCCTAAGCAGGCACTTTAGACCACTGAGCCATCCTGCCAGCCCCCACAACTATATACTTTAAAACATCTGAAAAGTAGAAAAACTTTGGGACATGTAAGTTACAAAGACCAAAATACACATTGAAAGTTTATCCTTTGGTTTTTTTTTATTTTTTATTTTTTATTTATCTAGCCGCCCAAGCTTTCCCAAGCAGGCGCTTTAGACCACTGAGCCATCCCTATTGTTTGGTTTTGTCAGAACTAGGACCTTGTACTTGCTAGGCAGACCCTTGTGCCCCTGAGCTATCTCCCCAGCGCTGAAAGTTTTCATTAAAAAAAAAACAAAAAAAAAAACAAAAAACTTATTATGGTAAAAGATCTCATCACTCTGGTCACTTCCTGAAACAGTTCTAGAAGTTCTCTTTCATGGATAATATATCTTTATGCATCTGAGTCCTTTTCATTAAAACTTAGAAACGTAAGTCTGTCATATATGTACCTCAGTTTCACTGACAATACCAATGAAATTTTGGCTACTGTATAGTACTTAAGATAAATAATGAATAATTATATTATCACTTAAACTAAAATTTCTTTGAATAATATGTCCAAAATTTTGCTTTATGTTCTTAAGAAAAATTTATAGAAATTAACCTGTCAGGAAATTTGAAACATCTTAAATGTACTTAATTCACCTTAACTGATAATTTACTTTTCAAAACAATTTTTACACAGTTTATATCCACAATATTTTCCATTTCTTCATCCATTTTTTTCATTTCTGCATACTATCCTTTACTTCCTTGAGTGTAGCTCTTAAAAATAAAATTATTGATTTGATAAATGACTTGGCAGAGTCTACAACTCACTCGTCAAAGTCTAAAATGTTTTACCTACAGTTTCATTGTTGTCAACCAAAGGCTCTACTCCTGGGTCCCCCCAAAGCCTCCCAATGTTTTATTCAAAATTTTTCATTTTCTGAATTTACTCCTTATCTGTATTTCCCATCATCCTTTGCAGAAGGGGTGTTCATGTGACTGAGGTCTAATCTGTTGAATATAGACATCATGATCTCCATTTCTAGGCCTGTACCACAAAATTCTACCACAGGCATCTCTCCATGTTCTTCTCCTCCTGATGGCTGAGATGAGCATGAGGGGGGATTCTAAAACTATACATGGCAAACCTCCGTATGTGACAAACCTCCTTAAACTGGTCCCTGGAGCACACGCTGGGGCCTCCTGAACTTGATACTTGACTCTTCCTCTTCCACCTTCTTCTGGAAGGATCTAACGTGGGCAGGAAATAAATTTTTAAATAGTAATTCTTAAATCCCATAGCTCTCTGAAGGGTTACCATAGAATTGAGGAGGTCTGTAATCCCAGGGTGAGAAAAAGCTTCATTTTCATAAATGTCTTTGACATTGTCTTCTATTATAAATAGAGACAACAAACAAGTATACTTACTTAGCAATGTTTGAAACAGGTAGTTTCTACCACATTACAATTTTAGCAAGTATTTATTAATTTGATTCATACTTACCAAGATCTTCAAAATAAAGAAATAATATGCCTGCTGTGCTATTTTGTTATTCAGTGTTTTAACAGAAAGCACCTTTATTATTAAATCACAAGTTATTTTAATACTTTATGACTACTTCTATGAAATCTGTTTCCTCTGAAAATTTTGAAATTTAACTTTGTCTATTTCAAAGCATTCTTTAAAAAGAAACCTGAAACTTCACCAGCTAAAGTGTAAAGTTTATAAATGGTTATTAATATTATGTCTCAGCCACTTTATATTTTGGGGTCTGTTCTTGTGCCTTTTAGTATTATCTGAACTTACACAAATAGTGACTAGGTTTAAAAAGGGCTTTGGTGTATGACATTACAAATATGTATGTACCCACACACAAATTTTTTGTGATCATTTCTTACAAAATTTTGCTGGGGAGATAGCTCAGCTGAGTAAGTGCCTGCCTGGCAAGCACAAGGGCCTGATTTCCATCCCCAGTCCCGGAAGAAGGAAAAAAAAAACCTGGACATGTCCAGCACTTTCATTTTATTACAAAATTTTTACCAGTTCTTTTTCTTTTAATTTTATAATTTTTTACATATAGGAGTGAATTATGACTATTTGGTTAAATCTATTGATCTCATTTTATGTGCTTTTTAGATTATTTGCTCTTCAGAGTACCCCTTTTCAACCAAAAATCAACTCGAAGGTATCAGTATACCTATCCAGTGTGTGCTATCGCACAGTACCTGGCTTTGGCAATTCTACTTAATAATTCCAACAGCTTATGTGAAACCCATGCTTATCCTTGCATTTGCAATTAGTTCTTTGCTCCATTTGGGATATATTTTATTCTCTCTTATATGATGGATAAAATTCATAGATTATTTTTCTAACATTAATGTTTAATAGTTCATAGTTTAACTCTTTTGCCTGTATTTCTATTCTGTACTGTTTCTGTCATATATTTAAGAACTGATTTTCAGCTCATCCATGCTTGTTTAATTTATTGTATCTTATACTCCTGCTAATTTTATATTATTAATAGCTGGACAAATTTACCTTTATTAGTAAATGTATCTGGATACACTATTTTAATTTTGAAATATAAAGTTTTTTGATAGTCCTGCAAAAGTATTCTTCCAGAAAAGTTGCAGGATATGCTTTCAACAAAACAGAACTTGAACAATTTCAGGAAATTTTCATATTTCCAAACAAGTAACTGCTCCAAGATTTCTTCACGAATTTGGTGCCAAAACTTTTTTCCTTTACCTTATCTGCGGACTTATGACTGACTTCTCTTCAGCTTTCTCACTTGGGCTCAGCATGTGGTGAGAAAAGTTCTGGAACAGCAGTCAGAAATGTTCAGCCTGAAACCCGCTTTCTGCCTTTCTAGATGTCTAGTCTTAGACAGGTGGCTTGTTGTCTTCCAATGTGAGCTTCCTCCTGGGTAGATGTGCATATAATTTCCATCAACATCTACCACATGAGGCCCCTGGAAAGAATGAGATGATGTGATTTAAATCTCCTTAAAATCTGCAAAGTGTTATAGACAACAAATTAAGTTTTAATTAAAGGAACTGTCCCAGAGGAGCCAGAGAGGTACATGCTGTTTTCGACACCCCCATCACCACATTCTCTAGGGTGGAATTTGATGTAAAGCGGAAAAGGCTTGGATGTTATCCAAGATTTCCTTTTAGTACAGAAGCCAGGCAAATCTCATTATAAGTTAGTCCCATGACATGGTCTGAAGAAGGTCTCACACACGTTGTGGTTCATGTGCCTTCCAAGGATGGGAAAGCAGTGGTGGGGGAGAAATCAATAGCCTGACCTGGTACAACGCAGAGTTAAAATCAGGAATTTGAACCTGGATGAAATTATGCTAGGAATGAAAAGCCTGATTTTAGTTATATTAAGCAGGTGCTCTTAGTGTGGATGAAGAGCTGTCAAACTTAGGGGCATCAAAATCCAGTGTTCTACCGGGTTTGACTACAAGGTGGAACGCTGATGGTAAACTCAATAGCATGTAATGGAGAGCTGAATTTTATTTCCTTGCAAAATAAACATATTCTTTGGAGACATTGTACGACATGCCATGCCTTCCAAAATTATATGTACAAACTGTGATTGATATGCTTCTACTTTAAAATTACCATTATCTGGGTACAGTTTTTACAGTATTGTAGAATTATCACAGGCATCAATAGGAACAGTGCTTTTCCCTCAGAATGATACCCAACATTGTATTTATGCTTGCAAAAACAAAGTGTATCCTTTAACTATGTGCCATCCTCTGCCTTTTAAAAACTGTGGCATATCTTTACAATTATGATAATAAGTAGTGACGGAAGTTGTACTTCATGGGCAATTTCTGTGACTCACCCTCTCACAGCAGTGCACTGGCATTGTGGCATTAGGTGACGCATCATAGTATCTCTGCAAACTGACTTATAACTTCACCAGTGTTACCTCTGAATGGCAAAGGGTGCATCCCATGGTGGATGAGCTCTTAAGTTCCCAAAACCACATTTGGAAATGAGATTTAGAAATCTTTCATGCACTATGAAAAGTTTATGACCTTTCTAAGTCTGTCTGATATTTTTACTTCTTTTAAGAGAGGAATTCTGGGACAGCGAGATAGCTCAGTGGACTAAGCACCTGCTTAGGCAAGCACAGAGACCAGGATTTAAGCTCTGACATCTCATGGAGTGCTGGTCCTGTCCCTGGGTGTGCTGAGCCAGAGGCGGAGTCTGGGCGTGGTAGTACATGCTCACAATCCCTGCTCTTGGGGTGTGCTGAAAACAGGAGGATCACTATGAGTCTGAGCTGCATGGTGAGACCCTGTACCACATACGTAAAATAGGATTACTGCTACACTTGTACTACTACTAATAATAATACAGGTGGTGGTAGCATTAATATATTATAATAATACTTTGATAGTGTTACTAATGATCTGAAGTAAGCTATGCTGATGATGTATGATAATACAGATGTGGAGTTGATTTGGTGTATAAACTTTGCAAGCACTGAACAGCTATTCACATTTATTATTGAGACTTCCAAAGCTTTTATGGTGAGAAAAATTTTCTCACTAACCTGTGTTGACACAGTTATTCTTAACACCTTATTTGAGCTTACTTAGTCCTGCTATAATTTCTCATCGAGTGGTTACCACCTGAATTTTTAAAATGTGTGTCACGCATTCACTAGACAGAAATCCAGCCCCCCTTCTTATTAAGTTTCTAAATAGCTCAGTAAATAATTTGCCTTGGGTAAAAACTACAGAAACAGCTTTACAGACTTAACAACAAGGAATCCATTGGTTTAGCAGTACATCGTCTAGGATTGGGGCAAATGTGAAGTCCTGACTTTGATTCCAGGTACTCCCATCTGCACGTATATGCATCACAGAAATTACACATCAAAAGATGTCAATGCTCTTGCAAAAATAACTCAGCAAAGAGATTTCTGAGAGCACCGTAATTACTAAAAATAAAGCTAAGAGCTCCTCAGCTTTTATCCCAGTTGCTTCCACCTCCCTCAGAGGAAGACTGACATTTGGACGTGGCCTCTGAGGAACCAAGCGACCTGCATCCCAGGCCCTCTTCCCCCAGGACTCACACCTTTGCCTCTAGGCCACTGATGTTTTCCCGAAAGCCCCAAATGTATGCTTCACTGCTTCTTCCAACAGCACGAAGATTCCTGTCTGCATTTGCTTACTCTTGAGCCTACTCCAGGCTCTGCTCCAAGATACCTGAGTGACTTCCTTGCTCACCTCACTCAGAAATCCACTCCAAGGTGATGTTTTCTATAAGGCCTATCCCAGCCTCCTCAGGTGCAAGTCCTGCTTTCCACAGCACTGTTTATCGCTTCTCCCTGCTACATTTTCTCTGTAATACTGCCAATTTACATGCTTTTAATTTTATTTGTTTTAATTTTACTTCTTTATTATTCAGTCCTATGAATAATAAAGTTAAAAGCAGAACATAACATATGCAATGGCAAAGAGCTTAACTTGGTTCTTTGCTCTATCTTGGTTGGCTAGCATAGCCTCTGGCACAGAGTGGACATTTCATAAATTTTGAACGGATGAATACATTCTTTCTTCAACTTTTAATTGATTGCTTTCATACAAAATGTAACAGTTCGGGCAGAGTGTCAGTGTGACTGGGGTCAGAGCTGCCTGGGAGATCGGAGGAGCACCATCTTGGCATGCCTGAGGGGCTCCATAATGTGTGGCTTCAGGGTCTGTACCCGATGGAACACTCCTTTCTTTCCGATGCCTGATCTGTTTCATTCGCTGGAAAGCTTAAACTGAGCATGTTTTTTCCATCGTCCCCTTCTCTGTAATGTTTCTGTCTTGAAGTCATCCAACCAAAGATTGAATTTCCTACACTGTGAACCAAAGTGACCTGACTTCCGCTGAGTGATGGGTGTCAGGTGCTGTGTCTCGGTGAAGAAAAGCCAATGCAGAGAGTTGGGTATTGGGGGTGGGGTGGCTGTGACTGCACAGAAGCTGGTTTATGGGAGGTGTTTAGAAAACCAATAGGTAAGGAGGACATGATGAATGATTCTTACAGAAGATGAGAATTCTGATAGGAATGCCCACAGTAAAGGCCAGGCTCCATTAGCAACTGTATTAGAGCCCATGTGTGTTACACTCTGGCAAAAAAAAAAAAAAAAAAAAAAAAATCTCTACATTTTGCTCATATTCTCAGGCTTCACAGGAGTGTGAGATTAAAGGCAGTGGAGCAATTGATCTGGTGGAGGAAGATGAACGTAATCCAAAATTCAGGTTGTGGCATAGCTAGTACCTGCCTACTTTCTACTAAATGTTTAATGAGAATCAGAGGTGAAAAGAAGAGCAAGAATTTTTCTTTTTAAAAAATTGAATTTTGTCCCAGAAGAAACCATCTGTGAAGCTGGAGGCAAAATAGGTGGCACTGAAGAGACTAATGCCATTTAAAGGAAACCAAAGACTTTACCAAGGCATACAAGCAAAGATGGCTTGGGGCTAGGAAGGTATCTCAGTGGTCTCAGCACCTGCCTTACAAGTGCGAGGAGCCAGGTTGAATCCCTGGTAGTCCTGGAATCCCAGGCAGGCCATGTCAGTCACCAGTACTGGTCATAGTGGTGCAGAGTTGGAATCTCAGTGCCGGGGAGGCTGGCACAAGAGGATCACTATGAGTCTGAGCCACAGTACCAAATAAATAAAAGACTTTTTTTTTTTTTAAGTGTATCCTAAAGAAAGGTGGCTTGAGGACCTCTAAGAAATCAGCAAAATCTCACATGCAGAAGTACAACACTTGCGTTTGAGAAGAAATCCCTGGGACCTCTGTTCCAAAAGTGTCTCGATAACCACAGGGTCTCTGGAGTTCATTTCACTGAACTTAGTCATCTGGGCTCTCAGAAAGTGCTGCACCATGGTCCAAGGAAACCTGGCTACTTGGCCCACTGACAGCCAGCCTTGGCACTGTCCGTATGACGCTGGTTTTACTGAACTACAGAATTCAAGGCTTGTGGGGTTAGGGAGCTTTCCATCAGGACTTGCAGGAAGGCAGAGGGGCCAGGAAAAAAACCACTGAGTGGCAGTGTGTGAAGATATGCGAATAAAGCTGAAGATGTCAGAGACTCTAGGAACGTGAAGATGTGCAGAAGATGGACCATCTTCTGGGATGGTTTATATCTAGATGTCCCCCCCAAAGCTTCACATGCTTATAGGCGGAGCTTTCAAGCAGCGACAGATAGATGATGCTGTGTGATGCTCACCATTACAGTAGGCCACTGATGGATTGATAGCTTGGGGAGATGGTGGCAGGTGGTGCTCGCTGGGTGGGTATAGCCTGAAGTGTGTGTCCTCCTTACCCCCTTCATTAGCCCTGCCTAGTTGTTCTTTGTCTATATCCTCCAAGGCTGTGCACTCCATCCCTTCACTGGGGCATGATGGGATGACAGGGTCAATTCCTTGTCTCACTTTGAGAATGTTCCCCCATTTTCCATCTTGTCAGTCAGTTCAGACATCAGTGTGGGTAGCTGAAGGTGAAATGGACTCTCGCTAGATTCTAGCAGCACAACATCTGGCTGCTATTAAAGCCCAAAGCATGAGGCAGCCTCCACCCCAACAGCTGGACAGTAATGAGCACAGAAAAATTGGTGTGTGTGTGAAACAGAGGAGAGATGGCTCATCTTTAGCAGTCTGTGAAAAAGTTCTGGGAAGACTGGTGCTAAAACAATCTATCAACTTTTTCAAGGCTGGCAAGATGGCCCAGTGGTCTAAAATGCTTGCTTAGGTAAGCTTAGGCAACAGCAGGGACCGTGGTTTGATCCTCAGCACCACATGCTGTGCCAGCCCCATCCCCAGGGTAGGCTGAGTTGGCCATAATATAAAAAATGATCTTAAACTTTTTGAGATATGAAGCCTGTCTGTTTACTGAAAAAAGGAAGTGAGAAGCCCTTTGATCAGTGAAGGGCAGAGCTCTGACGTCATCTGCATAGACAGCTGCCTCTGATGCAGAACTGTGGGAAGAGAGGTTTACATGTTGTTGCTTTTATTACTTATCTAATATCAGCATCTTTTATGGAAACAATTGCCAGAAACATCCTGTTTTATTACCTCTATGGTTTGTTAAGAATACTACTCAGAAAGATGTTTAAATCATTAATTTCCATAAATACTGGCATTGTATTCCTATCTAAGAGTACAACTGTGGCATTTCCAGACGTTATTATTACTGACACAAATTGTCTAAAGATGTGGTGCATTAAATATCAACAATTATTTCACACTCATCTTCATATCTGCCTCTCTTCTAAGCCACTGCTTCCATTAAATGATCTTACTAATGCAAGACTAGCAATTTTCTGATAAATGAAAATCAAAAATATCCCTTTAACTTTAATTTTAATTCTTAAAATTAATAAGTATCACAACTTTTGCAGCATTTAAGATGCACATGCTTTCCAAGCTCCTCTTTGTGCCCCTGCCAAACTGCTTCCAACTGTGGTAGTCTCCATGGTTTTATGTATGTCAATGGGAGATGCTAGCTGAAATCCAGGGGAAAGCTGAAGTATGAGGACCAGCGGTCTCCTCCATAGAGTTGTGGTACTCTGCATTTCAGCAAACTGAGTATGGTCTGAAACCTCCAGGAACTGCGAGCTAAATAAATTCTTCCTTTCTTAATTGTGGCTATCTTGAATTTTGTCCCAACAATGAGTGAAAAGGAACTGAGAGTAGTAGTATCTTTTAGCTATTTCATTGTTTAAAAAAAGGAAAAACCATCCTATTTCAGATAGTTGCTAAGCCAGGGAATAAAGATTTTAGAAAGATTTCACATAAAATCAGAAAGTGTATTATGAGGTATTGTATAAAACATTTTATATACTGAGGATTACAAATTGATCTATCAATTCCATCTTGTTGACCCAATTCTGTTAAACAGATTTTGGACACTTAGCAATCATGCTTCATTATTCTTACTTCGTTGTCCTTACGGACTCAGCTGGACATATGCAGCAGTGTTACCCTCACAGATGTAGCAACAGTTACTATTTTTCCATGAAGGTATGCTGAGAAAAATATTTTTAAAAAACTAAGCATGGTCAAAGCAGAAGTGGTCAACAAGGAATAAGTGTACTTTCCTATACTATGAATACAGAGCTTCAAGAATCGATAGGCGAATGACATTGTAAATATGTAACACTGACTCTTACAACCTGATTGAAGGAGAGAAAGCCTCAAAGCTGATTATCCTTGCGTTTCTCAAAGAACCTTATGAGCAAAGCTATCTTAGGGCACTTGAGAAAAATGAGACAGCTGTTTACCATAGATAAATCCTCTTCTACTTGCTTTACCACAACTCTATGGAGGAGACTGCTGGTCCTCATTCTTCAGCTTTCCCCTGGATTTCAGCTAGCATCTCCCATTGACATACATAAAACCATGGAGACTACCACAGTTGGAAGCAGTTTGGCTAGGGCACAAGGAGGAGCTTGGAAAGTATGTGCATCTTAAATGCTGCAAAATTTGTGATACTTATTAATTTTAAGAATTAAAATTAAAGTTAAAGGGATTTTTTGATTTTCATGAATTAATTACAAACTCTAGAAGCTAGCTCAATGATGGCATGAGGCTTTGGGGGACAACTAGACATGAGCCATAACAGTAACTCAACTATTTTCAAGCACATGATGTGTCTTAAGCTAATTCCCGTCTTGTAAGAGTCCTATGGGTAAATTCTGCTACAGCGTCCATTTTATAGGTAGGAAACTGAAGTAATGTTCTGCTACTAATTGTAATGAAAATTGTCCAAAAGTCAAGTGAGAACACTTGACACTTGTTTCAACTAAAGAATTTCTTCAACAGATGGAACTTTGCCTTTTTCACTGCCATAATAGTTCAAATAGTGAAAGCACTAACACGCCTTTGGATGCACACGAGCGTCTTGTCACTCCCCTGTGCATTGCAGAAATCTCTTTCATGCATCTAGAAGGACTAATTTCATGATCTTAAAGAAGTTGCTTGATTTTTAATAATCTCAGGTTTTACTATTGCAGTACTCTCTTTTTAAAACTAATTTTAATGAGAAAAGGGATAAAATAGCTAAGAAACAGTTTCAAAACAGGTTGTTAGGATGGATACAAGAATTCATACCTTGCATATTGTTGTCTTCATAGTAATTATTCAGAGTATGAGATGAAGACATAATATCTTGTCTAAAGAACATTAGGACAAATATTTCTTGTCATTGAACTAAGAGAACGCAGTTGTATATCTATCCTAATTATCTTGTGTATGCATGTATGTATTTTTTTCTATTTTCACACCAAAATGGTCCTTTATTTATAGTTTTGCAAAGTTCATAACATGCAACACAAGGTTGCCTAGCTACTAATAGCTGACCTTAACCAGACAGGATGTTTATCTCAGAACTGAGGTAGCTTGTTTGCTTCAGGAACTGAGGCCTAGTCCTATCTACACACATTTGATCCATTTCCTAGCTTCTGAAACTCCCAACATATCCCCATTTTTTGTTTTATTTTGTCAGAGATGGATGTTTCATTGCAGTTAGAGATGCTGTATTTAGAGAAGTTTTTAAAGGACCTTTTCATACTTGACACCAGTCCAAAGATAGTAGGTACTTGATTCAGCAAAATAACCTAACATTGTCCAATAGTCCATAATAGTACTGAGTTATCAGTACAACTGGTTGTTGTCAGAACTTGGTAACTTGAGCCTTTTACAGCTCAGCATATTAATATAGCTTTACTTTTTATATTTTATGATTATAGTTTTCTGTTGGATGATTAAGACCAAGTTAAAACAAGACATGTATAACTAAAAGTGTAACTTTTGTTATTTGACAAGATTTGTCAAATCCCCTCAGAATTTACCCTGAAACCATGTACAGCACATTGTAGATCTTTTGCCACTGTCAGCCATTTGCATGCGTCATGACTATTACTTAACCAATTTGCTCTGTGAAAGCCTGAGAGAATGTTTTGTCTCTAAGTGACTCTCATTAGGCACACTGTATACCATCCATCACTGTCCTCTGTGGCCCCATAATCACCTTGATCAGAAAATTTGGCACACCCTTTAGTTGCAAGGTGGTATAGCAGAGGTTTCCTTATGTCCGGAGTCCTCACTGATCTTGAAGGGCTAGAGACAAAATATCGGCTATCCTTGTAGCCCATCCATCTGTCTAATTTTCGTTTTGCAAACCTAAGTTGTGAAGCATCCAGAAGAGAAGACTAATGATACGATTACCTTGTAAAGGAGGCAATTAAGCTTAACATCACTGTCTGTGTGAATATTAAACACCTTAGACCTAAAAAGAAGCTGCTATTTCCTAACAACGGTGTAGGTTCTAAAATTGAAATCCCTGTAGAATATTAAAAAAAAAAAAAAAAAAAAAAAAAAAACAATTCCACCTTTTTACACAGAAGTTTAGAAAGCAAACCATATATAAGATTGTAGCAGGGGAATCCTATAGACTTTTTTTTTCTTGTCCTGTTTTCCCTTTTTAACTTTCTTTTTTTAACAAACATTTACTTTGAAGAGAGTATAGCAGCAATTGATGACAGTAGAAGCAGAATGCATTTAGAAGACCAAACTGACTGGTATTGCAAGCATGGTTTTAGTATTACACATTGCTGTCCTCTTTGTACTTGCTTAGCCCACAGATAATAGGCTATTGCAGTATTTTCAATGAGAATTAAAATAAATTTGCAGAGAATTATTCATACCATGCTCATTTTGGGTTATTTTCCTCTTTCCTTCCTGCCTCCCTTCTTTCTTTCTGTCCTCCTTTCTGCTCTCCTTTCTTCTTTCTCTCTCTCCCTCCATTCCTCCCGGTGCCTTCCTTCCTTTCTCCTTCAGTTATGGAGCTGTTATGCAAGTGCTCTGCCACTCACCTGCACCCTCAGAGCCCGGCTTTACAAAAGTGTTGAGACAGAATTTCACTAAATTGCCCAGGGTGGATTTGAACTTCTGATCCTTCTGCCTTGTTCTTGAACAGCTGAGGTTGCTGTACATCATTGCGCTTGGCTTTGGTTTAGGTTCTTACTAAGAGCCCGCCTCCTTTGCTCTGCCCTGCAGACCGAACACCCAATGACACCATGCTTTCATCATCACCTTACCTTAGAAACTCACACATAACTCATTAAAATTTTCAGTCTCTCCGTTTAAATTTGACATGATTAAATACCATATTTTATAATTGAACCTCTTTCCTAATTTAATTTCATATTTCTATTTTCCATCCCAGTTCTCTCTGATATTATAGCTCCTGTCAGATTCAACAGAGAAACATGACTTTTATTTCTACTGAATGTCTTTCTTACTCATATATGGTGGAGATAATTGTCACACTGAAGTCTATAATTGTATATGAGATATTATCAAAACTTTCACCTACTACATCAGTTATTAAAATGTGTGTATTTTAATATTTTAAATATGAGGCTTGGCTTCCTGGAACTTCAGTGTCATTGTCCATGGGCACCCATGGAGGCCTCTTGGCAGCTTATGTTAATCAAAGGCAATTTAGAAATGGAAACCTCAAATATTTAGATTCCTAAAAATGTTTCCCTATTTCAATTATTTTTCATACTGATTGACTTCTTTTGTTTCTTTGCAGTATGATTGTTCTTACCAAATGTACAACAACAAACCATGACTTTCTATTTACTTGTAATTTCTGATCCCTAGATTTTTTTTTTTTTTTTTTTTTTTTTTTTTTTTTTTTTTTTTTTTTTTTTTTTTTTTTTTTTTTTTTTTTTTTTTTTTTTGTCTTTTTGAGACAGGGTCTCGTTATGCAGTTCAGGCTGGCCTTGAGCTCACTTTTGTAGCCCAGACTGGTCTCGAACTCGCACCAATCCTCCTGCCTCAGCCTCCCGAGTGCTGGGATTACAGGCGTGCGCCACCACGCCCAGCTTTGATCCCTAGATTTTAACCTGTAGACAGTAATACTATAAGAAGGTTTGCCTCCACAAAATTATCCTCATGGTTTCTGAACTTGCTTTTGAAACTGAATAGAATTACAGAATATGTGTAAGATCACCGGGAAGAATAGTAAATTATTATCAATAATTGTTATAATAGCTACTCATAATCTTTTGGATATATACAGTGTACATATTCACATAATAGTTAAATAGATGACATTTATTCACTGACCTGTCTATCAACTCCATGAAGCTGGGTTGCAGGACCCAATCCTATATTTGGCTTAAAAAATTAGATATTCTAGCTATTGTTATTTTCCTAATATTTCAATATGAAATTTTGTTTTATTTGTCCATAAAAATTAGATGTTATAAATTTATGAAAAGAATTCATGATGACACGCTAAAGGGACAGCCAGCCTTAGTCTAACGTTGGTCATCGTGCTCTTCCCTCACGTGATCTCAAGGCGGTCAGCTCTTGTTCCCATCACTCCCGAGGTCAGTGACTTATCTTTGTCAGAGGTAATGACTTGCGATGGTAATAACTCTCAGCAGTATGGGGGAAAATCAAGGCCAAATGGAGAAAAATTAAAGTCAGAGTTAGGATAATTTTGAAAACTTCACTAACATATACTATGCTCTGACAGCACTTGCTTTGTAGCTGGGAGGTTATTTCCGCTATATTCTTCAAGATAAATCCTGACCGGAGACAAGAGGGTGTCTAATGTGGTCTGGTTCAACACTCTGGTACTTGATCCCTACATCCTCGTGACGTTATGCTGCAAGCAGTTTGAAGAAGCATGATTTGTGAAGAAGGTGGACTATGCTGTTTCTAGGTAGTACTACTCATTTTCCGCTCCTATTTAACTGGGCCCTGGAGCAGCCACCAAGTCACTAAGTCACTATGCCTCTACATCATACTTCACTCTGTCACTGTCTTACTGCATGCTTGTTTCCCCAACCCTAGTCAGCCACCATGCTGCGTCACTTTCCCTCTGACACTGCATTGCTTATGATACTGATAGCACCAAGTAGCACATGAAATCTGAAGGCCTTTTCCTCACGCATCTGCTACTACTGTCAAAGTCAGTCAGACCTGCTCGCGAAGTGATCCCACCATGGAAGTCTGGATGTTGACGTGCTTTTCTCCCATGAAAACCATGCTGGATGCAGTTGGAAAAGTACAATGATTGCCTTTGTAGAACACAAGATGTTTTTTCTTAAATTCAGTCCCAAGAATATGACCAGGGAGTAACACATAGTTTAAGGGAAAAGTGAGAGAGACAAAGAACCAATCTCAAAATAAACATTTTAACTCATATAATCCATACAAAATTCACGAATCTCAAAATTAACAGTGCAAAATAGCCTGCTTTTCTGGTAGAGCTTATGGATGCTAATGGTGCTTCAGGACAGCTGAATTTCTGCCTTGCTATATATATATATATATATATATATATATATATATATATATATATATTTTTTTTTTAGCATTGAAAGTCGAGAATTTATATAGCAAGATAAGTAAGAGGTAACAGCATATTTTCAGCTGTCTGGGAAAACTCTTCTTTCTATCTGGATTTTAAAAAGAAAAATAAATAAATACTACATAATGCCAGAGCAGAGGATAGTTAGAAGGTCAAGGTTCTGAACAAAATTGGCTGAGGATTGTCGGCTTGACCTCAGGTTGGTTATTTTAGCTTTCTGTGAGACAAACTCCATGTCTACCAAACGTCCTCCACTTTTGTTTGTAAAATATAGAAAAGTCCTTGAGGAAACGCAATGTGTTACAGTGGAGAGTAGCCTGAGCATTAAGAAGAATGCATTAAAGGCTTCACCTTCCATCTTTTGTACTCATAAAATCAACCCATGTTCCTGGAAACGCATACACTGCCAGGGCTTTAAAAAAAAAAAAAGTTATATTTAGTATAGCGAAACGTTTTACTAACTAAATGTTGTGTGCTGTAGTTCAGCTGCCGAGCAAAGAGGGTAAGAATTCTTTTATTTGATGAATCTGTGGAAATGCATCTTTCTATAGCCAAAGAAACTGCTCTGCCAGAAGAAGAAAACAAGGAGAATAGGCCACACAGGCATATTTCTACTTGGCAAAACGGTAGCAAAAGCTAATTGTTCCAAGTGAAGGTCAAGAAAAATAAGATAAAAGCGAACTTGCCCAGTACTGCTTTACACAATGCATGACCCACTTGGAGGTCTCTTTGTGTACAGGGCTTCAAAGACTGGCAACCATTTATAAGCAGAGGCAGAGTGAAGCCAGAGGAGAAATGATTAGGCAAGCCAGATTACAGGGAATGGTGAAAACGTGCAGTTATGATGGGGAAAACCACTGACTTTAATCAGCAAGAATAAGTGTTAAATACATGTTTGTTTTGTTGGGAACAAATCAGGTTGCACAGCTGTCTGAAACTGGAGTAATTGGCAAGAGAGTGCATGCGTCTCCCGAGTGCCTGGCAAATGTTCTCCTTGAGTCTGAAAAAGCAACGTCCTGTTACTGCTTTATTGGCTAAGCCGTGGGGCAATTCTTAGGGAATAAAAGTTTTAGCAAAATTTTACGTAAATTACGTAAACATGACGGTGTGTGTTATGTTCCTGTTACGGCTTATATTTAGTTGGCCAGCAGAGAAAGAGACTGGATCATGGGAGTGAGATCAGACTAGTCAGTGGCGAATGGGAAGCTGGGAGGTGGAGCCTCGTTGGAGGAGATGGATCATGGGGGGTTGGACTGAAGCTTCTCAGTCTCTTTCTAGCTCCCTGTCTGTCTCTCTGTCCTGCCTGTTGTTCTGTGCTGCCCTGCCTTGGAACCCACTGGCTATGGACTAAAATCGCTTCAGATTGTTCAACTAGGATCCAATATAGACCTCTCCTCCTTCATGTTGTGGTGTCAGAGATTGCGTCTCAGCAAGCAGAGAGTAACCAGGACAGTCACAAAGTGATGTGAACTGTAGTTATTATTATTACTGAACACAGGGGTCATGAAAAAACGAGAATGTCAAACATAGAATGTTGAAAATATGCAATTAATCATATTTCTGTTTCAGGAGCGGTAAGGAAGTGTCTCCAAAGTAGAAGAACACACCTTCTGACAAGTCAGGCAATCACGTTTGTATTGGAAAACTACCGAACACGTAGTGAGGGATGAATTCAAGAGAGAAGGCTCATCAAGGAAAGGAGGCAGTTTCCCTTGGGAAAAAAAAAAAAATCAACATTAAACCGTAGATCCATATTTAGAATTATATTGTAAACCAAAGGGTATGTCACACAGGAATCTAGAGATTACTAAAATGGAAAGGAAATAAAGTTTCAACAGTCCGCTTTATATTTGATCAATGGGAAAGCAATGTAGTATGATGGAAAATTAACCGCATAATTTTCAGGAAAGTACTCATTCTCTTCAAACTTCAGGTCTCTTATTTGCAAGGGGACAGACACCACAGCCACAAACCATGCTTCCTGATAAATATCATATTCAGAATTCAAACTACAGTTTCCAACCTGGTTACAAATCTCTCAGACTACCTTGTCTTGTGTCTCTTAAATGAAAACAGCAGGACAGAAGATACGTTTCTACACCAGATATTCCATGGTAAAACGTCGATAGGAGGTGATTAGTTGATCAAAGTAAGTGAGATCCAAAAAGGAAAAAAAAAAACTATCTTTTAAATTAACAATAACAAAGATCAAGTAGAAGTGCTTACATACAGTGACATAATCATTATACAATTGCTGACAGTCAACAAATTTACAAACTGCAATTACATACCATATTTATATCTTTTTGCCTAACAATTCATTATAACACATAGTGCAGAAAATCTGTTGGCACAAAGGTACTCATCACAACCTTGACTGGCAGAACAAAGGATAGCAACCCAATTTTTAAAATAGAGAACTGATTGAAGAACTTGATGGAATATTATGAAACTGCCGCAAGTGATAATTATGTAGAACACAAAGAGGGCACGCACATGTCCACCTCACTGAGGACAGGTGAACAAGGGGTGGAAGGGTTATGGTGGTTGTTATGTAAAGGCCATAATGTGTGACCAAGAGAGATAAGCACTGGAATAAATCTTAAAATAAGACTATCACGTGAAAAATAAATTCAAAAGACTACATGACATATGCTTAACTTTTATAGAGTGATAAATAAAATATATACATGTTAGGAACACATATAAATGTGATATATTTGTATGTATATATATCATATATACATCCATGTTTTATATGATGCACATATATGCAATGATAACAAAATTTTGAATAACTCACTTCTAAATGCAGTAGCATGGGAAGGGAGATGTAGTATTTTATATAGGTTAAGGGCAAGCTTTTAACATTTGGTTGGTGAATTTAAGAGAAATTTCATATATAGTATTTCATATAAGTAAACAGAGTCTTGAATGAACATTACATAGCATCTGTCATGAATCAAAAATTGCGATTGCTATAGTTATATATGTGTAAGAGCCAGAAGGGAAGAGGACACACATCCTTGAAAATATAAAATACTTCTCTATAAAGACTCATAAAGAAAGCTGGGCGTGGTGGCTCACGCCTGTAATCCCAGCACTCAGGAGGCTGAGGCAGGAGGATTGGTGTGAGTTCGAGACCAGCCTGGGCTACAAAAGTGAGCGCAGGACCAGCCTCAACTGCATAGTGAGACCCTGTCTCAAAAAGACAAAAAAAAAACCAAAAGATTCATAAAGAAGAGATTGTCTGGGGCCAGCCAGAGCTCGGTGGACTAAAGAGTCTGCTTAGGCAAGGCGCAGCAGCCAGATTTGATTCCCCTGGCACACACTGAGACTAGATGTGGTGGTGTGTGCCTGTAATCCCAGCACTTAGGAGGCTGAAAACAGGAGGATCACTATGAGACTGATCTATATAGTGAGATAAGACTCTGTAGACCCTGTACCAAATACATATTTAAAAAAAAAAGACTGCCTGAAAGTAAACACAATCATGGTTCCATTACTCCACTGACTGATTTTTTAAATTTTCTTATTCAAATTTTCTAAAATGTACTGCATCTTATTCAGAAGAAATATTTATCATTCATTTATCATTCATTAAAGAGCAATATGCAGAATTATTACTCTATATGCCAAATAACTATATAACTCTTACACACATGTTAAGGAGGAAATGAAATAACCTTCAACCAATCTTCATTTCAGAAAACATGACCGATAGCCTTGGATGACCTAGTGGGAGTCATTACTGAGCTTCCATGGCCAGCTCATTCAAGAATCAGACAAGAGAAAGAAAACGTGCCGGTGTGCCAAGCATGTGCCAGATCCAATTAGTAGCAAGTTTAAACTATCTGCTGGGAAGATCTGACAGTGCCCCAATGGGTGTCATAGTTGGTGGAAAATATGGACGTACTATGACCGAAGTGTTGCCTGGCTCACTTACTCACGCACATGTGACTTCAAAGAATTTAATGTCGACATGGGAGATGTCACTGAAAATTGTGGTGATGTGTAAATTTTTTTAGAAGTTTATTGTAATAAAAGACCCATTGTCACAGCTTACCCTCAAAATCCTCCCTCCTCTTACTTCAAACACAGCTCTCATGCTCTGGAAATTTTTGGAAGCAGTTCTGGAAGTCCTCTTTTCTGAGTAGCTTTATTTATGCGGTTGAGTCCCTTGGTGGCCTGCATTGATTCAAAATGTTTATTGTAACGGTCATTTTGACTTTGTGGGGACAAAAGTTGCACAGGGAAAGATGTAGCACGAAGCGGCTGAGGGGGACACACCGCCCAGATCACGGGCTTCCCTTCCCATGCGGTGGCGCTAGGCAGCAGCGCCCAGGGTATTGTGAGCACACCTTGAAAAGACACTCAGGAAAGAGTCTTCCGAATTGCTTCCGAAAGTGGCCACTACAATCTGCTGAGCATGTCCGAAGCAGGGAGAGGAGTGCGAAGGGACTAACGGCAATGCATCCTTTGCTGTGATCATTTTTAAGTGTTTAGCACGTGCTTTATTTTTAATCAGTGCATGGACATCACAGGGACTTTTAGTTCATTGACTATATGTTGATCTACAGAACAACAAAACACAGTGGTCCCTCATTTATGGCGGAGGTTACCTTCCAGACCTCCGCGATAAGTGAAAATCAGTGAAGTAGCAACGTTATATTTATTTAACCATTTCCATATTCTTAAAACCTTTCCCACGCTTTTAAAAACACTTCTAACATCCTTAACCATTTTCTAAACTTGTACACCTTGTAATTTTAACAACGTATGTGTACTGTACAATACTGCAGAATCCCGCGATGTAGCAAAAATCCGTGATGAATAATTTAGATTAATATTTTTTGAGAAATCGCGAAACAGTGACTCTGTCAAGTCAAACAGCGAAATAGCGAGGAACTTCTGTGGCCCCAGTTGATAAGGAAAGCAAAGTCTGGACTCTCGGCAATGGTGTTCGTGGACCATCACGGTGGTGTGTGCCTCGATTCACTAAGCAGTTCATTCAGAATTAGAAAATTATTACGCTAAATGTGTTTTCCTACAAAATTTAGCTGTACATTTTGTTTTGCCTTCTGGATTATGGTCTTTTTTTCTTTTCCATATGCTATGTCTGGAGATATTAGAATATTTTATTTTATTTATTTATTTATTTATTTTTTGTTTGTTTGTCTTTTTGAGACAGGGTCTCACTATGCAGCTCAGGCTGGCCTTGAGCTCACTTTTGTAGCCCAGGCTGGTCTCGAACTCGCACCGATCCTCCTGCCTCAGCCTCCCGAGTGCTGGGATTACAGGCGTGCGCCACCACCCCCGGCTAGAATATTTTAAGTAAAATATCTTGCTTTTAGTTTTCACAGGTATGTTTGCTAAGTATAAAATTCAATGAGGGCAGATTTTTTTTTCAGTTCTTTGAATTAATTCCTCTAATTTCTTATCTACTTACTCTTTTCTTTTCTCTAAGGTGGAAGAAGATGCTATTTAATTTTGCTCCTCCATAGCTAATATTTTTGTTTTATGTATATGCTTTAATAACTTTTTTATTTACTATTAGTTTTGGACAATTTCATTTTTGTGTATCTTGGCATGGTTTTATTCGTATTTCTTGTGTAAAAGGCTCATTTTTCTTGGAAATGCTACTATAATTTCAACTTAATTTAGAAATTTTGAATCTTCAAATATTTATTGCCTACCCCTTTCTACTTTGAGAATTCTATAAATATAGGTTTCTTGATTTTGGCACAGAGTGAACTATCATATGACTCATTTGTAAATTTTTTCATTTTTATTTGAGACAGTTTTTATTGTTATATTTATTTAAGATTGTAAATAATTTGTTTACAATATGCAACCTATTATTAATCTCAAGTTATGCATTCATTTCAGAAATATTTCTCTAAAATTCACTTTGTCTACATCTTATATCTTTCATATTTCAATATTTTTCTATAATTTTAGTATGCTACATAATCATTGATTTTCAATAAAGTCAATGAAAAAAATTTAGCTATAAACTCTGATTTATGGATAGTTTGGACCATTCCTGCCTTCCTGATAGCTTCCAAAGTACAAGAAATATTGTCATTTTAAAAATATAATGGTAATTTCCATTCTATTAGGAGAATACTAGATGAATTGGATAAGCAATATATTTTATAGCACTATGTCATGCATATTTTCCTATATTTTAGTGTTTTCTTTCTCATATAATATCTGCAAGACATAAATAAGTAGCTTTCACAGTATATTTATTCTAGTTTTATTTGTCCAGTAATTGAAAATAAAATTTTCTTCGGTGAGAAATAATTTAGAAAGTACTTTGCTGGGAAGTTTTAAAGTATTTCTTTGCTTTCCCTTCTCTTTTGTACAGCTTTTTTTTTTTTTATCACAGACTAGAAATAAACACAGGAAATACTGTGTGTTAGAGTCAGCTGTGCCTTCTTTTCCATCATATCTTCCCACCAAAGGTTTGGCTTTCTACTCTTGCTGCTATTCAAAGGTTCTGTCCTTCAACAAGAGATGTGGAAGTCGGGGTAGTAAAATGTAACAGGGCCTGCCTAAGGTTTGAAAAAAGAAATAGCTGAAATGGATTCTTCAAGTTTCTAACCCAGAAACATCAGATCAATTCTCTGAGCCTCATTTTTCTAACAAAAGCACGAAGTGCAGAAAGTATCCAAGATATCTTCCAAGCTTCTTTTGAAAACAAATGTGGGCATTTTTTTTTTTTTTTTTGTCTTTTTGAGACAAGGTCCCACTGTGCAGTTCAGGCTGGCCTTGAGCTCACTTTTGTAGTCCAGGCTGGTCTCGAACTCGCACTGATCCTCCTGCCTCAGCCTCCCGAGTGCTGGGATTACAGCCGTGCGCCACCACGCCCGGCCTTTAAGTGGGCATTTAATTAAACAGGCAAAACCTTCACTGTGTTTTTGTCATCAGGTAAAGAATTTGAGGCCACACTTCATCCCAGCCCAAGGCCCACACGTGTGTAGCGAGCACATGATGAAACACCAAATGATCTTTTCTAAAAGGCCCACAGACTGCCCTTTGGGGGCGCATGCGTAGCAGGCACCATGCTGGCTCCATGGCGTGTCTCTGAGTGCAGAATGGCCAGGTCTGCTTGGAGCAGAGCGGAGCTGGACATCCGGAGATTCCTTGGTAAGCAGCAGTGCACCGATAGTCCAGGCATGAGGCATTGGTGCACCGGAAAGCAGAAAAGGAACGTGGCCCAAGAAGCCACGCCCACAGAGCCTCTGGCGGCACTGCAGATCACATCAATACAGGCATTGCTGGTATTTTGTATTTTAAATTGTTCACAGCATTCTTCCTTATGTGGAAAAATTAGAAGCAAAATATAAATCGAGAAGGAGTCCATACCCTAACCCCACCAGTGTAGAATCATATGTAGCATTTGGGTCCTGTTTTTTCTAGATTATTTTCTGAGGTTATAGGTGAAATAGATGTATCCTCGATGTGGGATTAGAGTAGATTTTCATTCTGGAAAACAATCCTTTGCACTGAGCAGTATGTCATCTACATGGTAAATGCTGACCACCTCAGGATGACCCCCTGCTTTTAGAGATTGAGCAGACTCCCTCGCTACAGATGTTCCAGTAACTCAAGTGCCTTCTTAAGGGACAAGGATGCATTCTGAGAAACGTGCCAAGGTCAGTTGTGTCATACAGGTAGCAGGCTGTACTTAATTACACAGCTATGGTGTCTCTAGGTGACGTCTTATAGATGCACTATGGTGCAGGCAGCCATTGTTGATGGAAACATTGCTACGCAATACGTGACTGTTAGAACCTAAGACTGTACATTTATTTTCCACCCTTTCCTTGTAAGTAATATTGTGATAGTCATAACTTCACTTTTATTAAATTTTATTTATTTATTTATTTGGCACCGGGTCTCACTGTGCAGCTTGCACTTGTAGGAGTCATCTTCCTGCCTCAGCCTCTCCAGCACACAGATAGCAGGCATGCACCAGCACCCCAGGTTCAGGGGCCTGCTCAGCACGGGGTACCAGCGATTGAACCTGGACTTGCGCTTGCCAGGCAGGCACTTAAACCACTGAGCTATCTCCCCAGCCCCCAACTTCATGTTTTCCTCTTTAAATAAATCCACCTGGTGGGTGGGAAATACTTTCAGAAATCAACTTTCTGAGTAAAAAGCATTTCTTTCTTTAGTACTTCAGGACATTTCTACCTGGCAGTCTGCGTGAGTGCGTTTTGCTCCTGCTGCAACCTCACACCGCATTTTCTTCTTTAGCTCTCTGACGGGCTCCCTGACTGGTGACGCCAGAGAGGACCCTTAGGCTCACCATAATTGTTATTATCACGATTGGTTTGGAGCTTCATATTTCAGCAGTCGCTTACAGAGACCATTTTTAAGTTGGGCATTTCCATCCCTTGTCCATGGGTTTACTGACTGTGCTCATTTTACTGATTATTTGTGAGACACTGCATAGTAAAGTTCCCAAACCTGTTCTGTCACAGCCATAATTTGCCTCTTTGCCACTCTCTCTTGCACTTGCATTTTTTTGGGGGGATATTATTTTTCTAGATTATTCTCTGAGCATATAGGTGAAATATATGCATCCTCCGTGTGGGATTGGAGTAGATTTTCATTTTGGAAAACAGGGATCTAACTCAGAACCTTTCTCGTGCCAGGCAGGCATTTATGTCACTGAGCTAGTTCTCCAGTCCTGGACTGGGTTATTTTCTCTAATGAAAAGTCTAAATACATTCACCTAGCTAAATGTTTTAATTTTTGCCAAAATTCTTATTAAAAGAGCTTGTGTCATCTGTACATATCATTTATATTTTGTCTTGCTACTGTTAAATTTATTCTTTGTACTTATCTTTAATTCATTTGGAGAGTAAATTTCCTATAGGGAAGTTAAGGCTGGACATTTATTCTCATCAAAAGGTTAGCTATGATGCCAACATATTTTTGAAGACTCAAATCATGCAGTCTTATTCTTGTGATTTTAACTACTACATTTATTATAAATTATACCAAATTCATTCAATGACTGGCTTTGGCACAAGCTTCATAATGTTTTAATTGTTGAAGCTTTATCATTCATTTTCAAAGCTGACTAGATTTTCCCATGTTTAACTTTCTAGTTGAATATTAGTCATTTTTTAAGATGTCTAACAAGAGAAAAGAAGGAGTTTGACAGCAATTTTTCACATGCATGGGTCACCTCCTGGGGCACTTTTGAGCAGCGTTCTTTCATTCAGAACCCAGTCGTTCCCTCCATATAAGCACACCGTGTTTAACATCCCTCAGGAAAATTTTATGCCTCATCCACCTTCTGTATAAACTTCATTCCATCTCACAAGGGGTTTTGGCTTGATACATTCATTTGTTGATTCAATAAATATTTATTAACACATTATATACCAAACCCTGGGCTAAGTCTGATACTAAGGGACATTAATGGCTCTATCAGCACTGTCCAATAAAAATACCATATGAGGCACATCTATAAATGCCAACATTCTGGTAGCTACTCTAAAAATGCAAATGAAACAGATGGAATTATTTTTTTTCTAGCTCTAGAGACCAGACACAGAACCACACACATGCTAGGGCGGGACTCTACCATTAAACTACTTCTAGACCCTGAAATAAAATTTACTAATACATTTAGCTTATTCAATATATTAAAACTTATCATTTCTACGTGTAATCAATATTAAAAGTGGTGATGATATTGTAGTCTTCTACAATATGGAATTATTCCATATTCAGTCTCTATTTTATGCTTCTACAGTACTTTATCTGTGACAGCCACACAGAAGCACTCAAAAGCCACATGTGGCTGGTGGCCACCCTGCTGAACGGGGTGGGGGGGAACTAGAAGATTGAGAGTCATCAGTACTTAGGTGATAATTGAGACTTTTTCAGTAGTGGAGTGGCATATGCAGAATTATAGATACGTATATTAAGACAGCTTATAATAAAGTTAAAAACGTATGGAGAATTAGGAAATAATGGAGAAGAACCTGGTGTAAGGGCCCGCCTGCTAGCTCAGTGGACTAAAGTTCCTGCTTAGGTAGAGGGGGCAGCTGGGGTGCGACATCCCCACTGTGCTGTGCCACTCTGCCCATGGGGCGCGCTGAGACACAACTGAAACTAGGCTGGTGGAGTGCGCCTGCAAGCCCCGCACTTGGGGGGCCGAACTCAGGAGGATCTCTACCGGTGCAATCTATGTAGTGGGACCTTGTGGAAAGCAAGAAAGAAAGAAAGAAAGAAAGAAAGAAAGAAAGAAAGAAAGAAAGAAAGAAAGAAAGAAAGAAGGAAGGAAAGAAAGGTAAGCAAGCATGGCCTGAAAACTAAAATGAGCAGAACAAAAAAAAATTAAAATTCAGAACATGGAAAAAGCATTTCAAGGCAGGTGCTCAGATGGGGCATCTCTTCTGTAGAACTTGGCTGAATCGGTCCAGTTGCTGTTTCGCCGAGAGTTGAGTAGCATCAGAATATGACTGCCAGTAAAGAGACAAATGCCATGCAATTGTTTGAAATTGAGTAGCTAAATGTGGGCAGAGTAGAGGGGCACAGGGAAAATGCCAGGGGCAAAACCCAGGGGCCTGGCGGTGTAAACCCTTTCTATGGCTGATGACTGCGCGATCATCACATGCTTAATGTGTGCCATGTGCTTGAAAAATGTCCCCCACTGTGTCCTTCTGAAAGACTTACTCACCCGTGACTGGAGGCTGACCTTGTCCCCTTTCTAGAAGCAAAGGCTAAGACCCTGATGGGCCCAGACTGCTCTAGTCAGTAGAGCTGCCTGTAGAGCACAGCTTACGCTGCCGGCATGCGGAGGAGCGGGACAGTCCCTCGGCACAGCCACAGCGACGCTCTGCTGCTAGGGTGGCCCTCTCTTTGTTTCTCCGCATGCTCCACACTTGACATAAACTCGGGCTCTGCACTCTCTCCATTGAACTCCCGCACTGTCTTCAGTGATCCTGACTTCTTCAGCAAAGACCGGAAGAGAAGCAGAGGCTCATTTGCGGGTGTCCCTAGATCCCCTCCTCAGAAACCACACCCCTTGCAACGCTAACAGACAATACGTAAAAAGCCTTTGAACTGTTTCATAACCTTAAACTCATTCGAATGCTTAAATTTTATCTTCATTTCTTATCATGTGGCATAAACCTTTTTATTTCAGTGCATAATGATGTAGACTGGCCGTGCCCCCCCACACCCCATGCACAGCATCTAACGCACCACGACATCTTAGAGCTTATGCATTTCAAATCTTTTCACACGACACATCTGCATCCTGCTATAGACCACATCACAGATGGCTTGGACCAAGGCGAAAGCCTTAGAACTGGGCTGTGTGCTTCCGTCAGAAGCCTCTTCCCTACCCAGGGGATCCTAGGACTTTGCCCTTCGATTCCCACATGCAAACTTCTTCCCTTCATTGGCATCTTTGCTCAGATAGGACTTTATCAAGCTGGTCTAACAAAGCAACAGGGCCCTTTCCATCTCTGGCTTTCCTCAGAGCACTTCTCACTCTACGGTCTCCTTCCGCCCCCCTCTTCTCTCTTCCTTCCCTCTCTCCTCCCTCCCTCTCTCCTCCCTTCTGGTCTTCCTTCTTTTCTCCCTTTCTTCCTAATCTCTCCTGTTAGGATATGAATTCCACAAGGACACAAGAGTTCTTTGCTTACTATTGAATACTCAAGGGGAAAAAAAATAGTACCCAGCTCTTATTAAGTCTGCAATAATATTTTTTAGCATAATGACTGAATGAATGAATGCATACCTGAATTTGAAAAATATCACCATTGGTCTTCTAAATCATTTTTGGCATTTCTCATTTGCAAAAGATCTATCTCCCTGTTTCCTTTTAGCAATCTTTTATTTCATTCTTTGCTTTACTTGTGTTTTGATTTCTCATATGAGAGAAACCATGTGATAGTTTGCAAATGGGAAAGGGACCAAGAGGCCCAAGGTGTAGGGCAAAGAGAAGGGAATGCGGACAGGAAATGACTTATGATGCATGAAACACATGGGCCAACTACCAGCAGGAAATGTAATCACGGTGTTGCAAACATAAACTAAAAAATAAGACTAATGAAAACTGGGGTAGAGGCCGTAGATGGGGGAGGGAGGAGGACAGGATGGAAAGCGGGGAAGAAGAGCAGTCAAACTCGTCAAGTACACGTAGCTAGTCTTTAAGATACATGTGCACATTTTGCATTGCAGACATGTCCTAATGAATGCATTAAAAAAAAAAATTCTCATCTTGAAGTGTTTCAGAAAGTATTTTTCTTCCCAAGAGAAGATCTGATTTTATGCTTATTTGAACAATTAAAATGAAAGGGAAGTTGAGTTATGAAAACAGACATTTAGACTATTAGAATTTTTTTTTAATATTTATTTGCTACAGGGTCTCACTGTGTAGATTGGACTTGTACTGATCCTCCTGTCTCAGCCTCCCTAGCATGGGGACTACAGGTGTGTGCCACTCCACGCAATTTCTGTGGTCTGCAAGTCACTGGACTGGCACTGCGTGCGATGGCAACAGGGATCGAATCTGGGTCCTTGCCCTTGCCAGCCTAGTGCTTAGACAGCCAAAAGATCTCCCCAGCTTTAGACTATTACAATTTTACAGGTTTTCTTTATACTGTTACAATTTTATTGATATAGAAAAATAATGTTTCTTGACAGGGCATGAAAATGAGCACATCAGTGCTTTTGACGTACCAGGAGAGTCCACAGGCTCAAGCTCCAACTCCACCACTTCCTGAATGGGTGATTTTGGAATTTGCTCTGCACCTCCCCCTTCTCATCTTCTGCACCAGGTTTTACCGATGTGCCTAACTTATAAAGCACAACTTGATACATACGTGATTTAAACTATATACCAGACTTAAAACTGTAACACAGTGTCACATAAGAGGTTACTATCACTTATTTGATTATAGCTGTGCCACTTCACAAGCAGGAGCTCTTAGTTGATGGATTTTTGGCTTTACGACTATTGGTTGCTCCTGGCTTGTCTTGCTCTGCAGTGAGTCTCAAGACAACGTCTTTTGGAGAAGAAATCAAAGCAGTGTAACACTCATTTCATCAGTTTTTGGATTCATGATTCTATTTATTTATGTATGTATTTATTTATTCATTCAGTATCAAGGCAGTGTAAACTGTGCAGGTACAAAAGGTGAGTAAAACACTCGAGGCAGGGCTGGGGATGTAGCTCAGCTGCAAAGCCCCTTCCTAACAGGCACAAGGTGCTGAGCTTGATTCCCGGCACCCACCCAAAGAGAACTCAAGTAACTGCTCATTTCATTTGCATACTGAAGCTTTGTTGTCACTTGTGAGCTATAGGTAAAGTTTTGGGGCTCTCAAGTTTGGGAAAGGAATATTTTATTCCCCCATGTCATTTACACATACAGGGAACATTAGATGACTTTAGCCTGAGATCCCTGGAGAGAGGAAATTCCAAAAGCAGATTTCTTGCTTCCAGGGGAATCCTGTTTAGAGAAGAGACTCCAGCCCTGAGATGGAGTAGGCACTACTAAAGTACACAAAAACTAGGACTAAAAAAAATAACTGTTTAATTACAAATAATTGACTTAATGGCAGACTTAATATCCATTCACTTCAGGTAAGTCAGATCCAAACTATTCATCAATGTTTCCTCTTGTTATTTTCTAAAACATAACTTCATTGATGATTCTTTTCAATCTTCCAAAATACTTAGATATGTTAAATATTACCTTTAGTGAACCTATGGGCTTATCAGGAGAGCCGTGTGAAGAGATGTTAAGAAGCATATATGGATTTAAACTTTTCGTATCACCTGTGGCTGCATACATTTATCATCCTGTTGATTGTAATATTAATAAAATTAGTTATTTTATTTCCCATTAATTCTCAAAAGAGCTATGAACTGCTCAGCAAACAATAATATTTATGATGCTCGTAGTCAGGCTGAATTCCTAAGGATGTCGTGCCTTCTTCCAAACTTTGACTTTGAAAATATGATCCGTTACTTGAAAACAAATTTTAACAAGGAAAAGATTGTTTCCTATGTAAAGTATTTGACATTGATTTCCGGAACATAATGAATACTTAGCTAAAAGTTAGTTTCTTTTCTGCCATGACCTGAGGCGTATTTATTAGCTGTTCACTGTCTAAATGTCTCAGGGTAAATTCAAGAACAGTCAAGACTTAGTGTTCAATTTGAGTGAAGGAAAAAAATATTTATTTTAAGCATAGAAGATACAAAAAGAATGATATGCTATTCCTTTTTCCTCAGCTCTGCCCCAGGGTTTGCAATCTTGTCAGAGCAAGTCACACAAACAGGAAATGGCATCTAAAACAATGTGAAAGCTGTGCTAATGTGCTCCGGGGATCAGAAGGGCCTGCCCACCTGCTATGGGCTCCACCAGGAGGGGAGCCAGGGAGGGGTTGCTCTCGGTTCAACCCTTAGAGGTGTGAAGAGTTAGCAAAGGGAGAAGGGGCAAAAAGAGGAGAGACAATTCTGCCCTTGAATATTCCATATTTTTCTCTTTGGCCAGAGCATGTTTACAGATCAACTATCCAATTAAAAAAAAAAAGGAAAAAGATCTCAGCCTCTGTGCAGTCTTCTCACTAAGAGGTGACTGAGTCTATAGATATTCTCAAAAATGTCATAAAATTGTGCGGAAAAAATTCTTCTTTTTAAACACTGTAGGATTTGTTTCATTGGGAGAGAACAATTAAGCATGGAGAAAAAAAAAAGCCCTCAAATATATCATAACCAAATCAAGTCTCTTTTATTTCATCATTTTATATTCCTGGGGAAATACACCGTGTACCACAATTTCACTTGCCATTTCTCTCTTTTTTGTTTGAAAAAAATATTAACATGAACAACGGTCCTTAAAGTCACTACATCTATGTAAGTCTATTTTTAAAATTACTATGGAAAGCAAGTCACTATTTGCATTATTTGTAAAATATT
Organism: Myocastor coypus; assembly: GCA_004027025.1. NCBI lineage: Eukaryota > Metazoa > Chordata > Mammalia > Rodentia > Myocastoridae > Myocastor > Myocastor coypus. The sequence continues at coordinate 134,448 of PVJA010000064.1, read as the reverse complement.
TAACTGCAGTCTATCTGCAAAAGAAACTAACCACTACCACCGCAGAACCACTTACTGGACAATCTGATGGGAAACAAATAGAGTAAAGGAGATGGTGGGGGGAGGCAGTTCTTTCTAGATTTCCAGCTTTATTTCATGTTGATATGTGTCATCCTATAAAAGTCCTGCATCTTAACTTTAAAAGCGAGGTGTTGGTGCAAGGTTTGGAGGGGGCTGGGAAAAGGAAGGAGGTAGATGCAGGGGCTGAGAGAAATTTATAGCCGGGGCAGATTCTGAGTGAAAATTTAGAGTACATACCTAGCATGTTTTGTGCTTCCTTTCTTCCAGGGAGGAAATGACACTTTGGATTCCCTGGGATGTTGGAACCACATGCAAAAAAGGATGGGCAAATTTGTCATTCACAATTTATGAAGGATATTTTTTCTTCTCCCTGACTAAAAAGAACAAATCAAACACTAGGTTTCCAATTCTGAAAATTAGTAGACTCTGGAGAGCCAATTAAACATTATTCCCCTATCTCGACTCCGCGTTAACATCCTTCTTTATTGCACAGTTCCTTTCACGCACAAGGCAGGTAGATGGGGTTATCAGGCTAATTTGGGGACAGTTATCATTATAATGTAATTTTTTGCAATTATGTGGTAGACCAGGTGGCAAGACAGCATGGCTTTGCATTGCCAAGGTGCAAAACAAATTCAGTGTTCAATCAACCTGAGAGAGAAAGGACAACTCTCATTTGCATAAACATGTAGCCACGGAAACGAGATGCACAGAGGTATAAGGGGAAAGAGACCTATTTTACATGATGTGCATAGAATATTTGACAGTTTAGATTGGAGGCGTCATTGATGTGGGTTGGAATGGTACGGTTGGTTGCCATGGATATGGTTTTCCCTACTGGCAGTGCAGAGATTGGCAGGGATGGATGCTGGAGAAAAAAAAAACCAAACCACTGCAATACTGTGGCAGCCTCATTCTTTTCTTTTGTTGAAAAGCTATGTATCCTTTCTGCACTAATGACAGCTCATCAAGTATGCAGTGTAATCTAGAAACATTGATATTTCTGTAATAAATCATTCATGTATAATATATATGTATTTATACATTCTATGCACATACATATGTGCCTATATACATGTACATATTTGGAATAACATGTATGCAGATTAATAAAAGATTAGATTCACGGGAAAATATTTAGTCTTTGTCACTCTTTTCTATTTAATATTAATTTGGGAAATTCTTAGATTTAGGATTGGTTATGTAAAATAAACAGCCTCTAATTTATACTGAATTATGATTTAACTTAGCCAAAGAGAATTGCACAGTTTGCTTCTGTGTTTAGGACAAACAGTGAAAAGAAAGAGGAGTGGCTGGTCCCTACAGCCTGGCCTCTGATCATCTGACCCCTCTAGTTACCGTATCACTGTTCCATAGTTATACAAATAGTGTTCACCCAGGAGAAAACAAGGCCATTTCTATTTTCTCTCATAGGTCCTAGCATGTTTAGCATGGTATAAACCCACACAGGCCATTTATGCTGGGTTTCACAGCAGCTGAGGGTGCTTAATTTTCCTTTTCTGAAAGACTACTCATTCGTTATCTGTTTCTCATATAGTTGCTCTTGCTTTTGAAAGGGCTGCAGGAATTTCTTTTGTCTTTAAGCATTCATTCACTAACATATCATATGAGCACTTTCTGAAGGACTACGCCTTCAGATGCCAGGTCCTGCAGGGTGAGAGTTGAGGGCTTTTGTCTCTGCTCACGGGCAGCACTGCCCTCAGCCAAACTGCCAGGGCTTGAATTCTGGTGGACCAGTGTTCTGATACCCGTGTGCGTTTCCTCTCTGCTCCTTTTAGACTGGCAGAGAATGGCGAGTGCTCACCAATTGTGTCCCTACCACTGGAAATTGAGGAAAGAGTTGGAAATAGTATTTATTGTACTATCATTTGGAAACACGACCGTGTTTTCTACCACAATATAACACACAACAGCCAGGAAGAGTTGCCACAGTAATCGACTTCATTGTCCATCTAACCAACATGTGCTGGATGATTGTCAAACAAATAATATTTGTTGCTTTTTATTTAGGAGAATGTTCAGCTGAAAAAACAGAATAGTCTTTTCTTACTTCATAAGAAAGATCTTTTATAAAACAAAATGAAGATAGCACACATTGATATTATATAGTTTTCCGTTATTTAACATTTTTGGCAAAAATCTATTATTCATTAACAAGCCACATTAAAGGCACTGGTTGTTACTTTTTCTGCCTCATCTTCCTAGAAGAAGCCCTAGTAGTGGGTCAGTTCCTTTAAGAATCTATGTTCCTAGCATCAAAATCCTCATCATTATTCGTAGTTTTTCTCTGGACACCACTCAGTAATTTCTGGTATCTTCTCTATGATAACCTAGCCAATAACTTCTTTTTGCAAGGTGAAAGCCATCTGTGACCATATTAAGTTTATTTATTTGTTATCTTGGTTTACTTCTGTTTGTGCTTCTTGGAACCATGAGCTCTTTGTTTTTTCCTCAGATTCATTTGTTTCCAAGTGTAATTGGTGGGCATTAGTGCAAAAAAAAGTAGTTAATGACTACTCTAATCTGTTTCATTGTTTCTTACATTTTCAAAGACAAAATAGGAACTTGAACTGTCCATATCTCTTCTTCAAAACCTATGACTAAACAACAACATTCAGAAGAGTTAGAAAATGTTTAAGAAGGAGGGGGCGAAATTCAACACAGACACCACAGTATACAAGATTAAGAAAGCTACAACCCTTCCATCAAGATACTTACCTGGGCAGGCAGCCTCTTGCCTACAGTTAACTGCAGGCTGCCCACTTTATTTCATCCACGTCCTGTTTTTTATTTCATTTGCTTCTTCTGGGCTTCCCATGTGTGTCCTGCTCCTCCACCGGAAGGTGATGTAAAAGACCCTGTGCTGAAGAAAAGCCACACAAGGCTCGGGGCATTGGACACACTTGCTAGATTTCTGCACATTCATTTAACTTATGTTAACTATTTAGGTGATCTTGCATTGAGTCCCTCACACGTAACAGTAGAATTGGGCACAAGAAACTGTCCTATATCATTTATACCTTGCATAGATTAAAAGGCTTAAAGAATCTCATTTCTATCCCAAAGACATAAAGTTGCTTGCTCATCATTAAAAATCAATTCTTAGCCCCACAGGAATAAAGAAATGTGAATGGTTATTTTATGAGCAGAGATCTGATTATTTCATGCTGTGAGCGTGATGCTGGTGTGGTCAGAAGGAGACTTTCTGAGGGGTCCGCTTTCCTCGGGCAAGCGCGCACTTGCCTCAATCTCACTCATAAACCAGGAGACGGTCATGTGCGCTGGGCCTTCGGAGGGCTCATTTCAGATCAGGCAGGAGGCCTGACTCACATAACACATTTCCAGGATGAACATCTGCAAATCCCCATTCTTGCATATGCAGATGGATTGATTCATTTTCAGACTCTCTTCATGGTTTCAATGTTGGATCAGTTTTAAGGATTTGGTTAAGTATCTTATTTTCTCACCCTCATGTTGTTAAAGTATACTATTTTAGTTTCTTCCATAAAAGAAAAATATAGTTTACCCTTGGCCTTATGAGTTCATTTTCCCTGCCTAGAATATATACTTTCTTTGTTTCTTACATTCAGTCAACATGTAGGCAGCATTTCTTCCTTGAAAGGAAAATAAGGCAGCAAGCTGATTATTTGCTGTGATCAGGCTTATTAAAACAGAGACTGAAAACCTGAGTTCCTTTCCTAGATCTGTTGTTGGATGATTAAAAGGTGAGGGCTTCCTCCTCTTGTCTTGACTTCCTCATTTCTAGAATGACACCTTCTGATCTTTGTCAGCACATCTTGACTCAGTGAAAGGCTCTCATTGGATTTTCAAACTCTGATGAGTAGAAGCCAATGCCGTTTGTGGTGTTTTGGCTACAGCTTGAGGTGGAACATGTGCTTCGCCATGATGGAGCGACTCCTGAGAAAAGCAGGAAGAGGTTGGCCTGGCGGCGTCTGTCTTGGACAAGACATGAGGGAAGGCACAGCATTCGGAGCTAAGGATGCATCCTGATCAACGCCGAGCAGAGCGTGCCTCACTGATCCCGGGCTAGGGTCTCCCTTTAAGCACCACCCTCTATGCCTCAGTTTCTGTATCTCTGTGTGAAATTAAGGAGCCCTTTCTGTCCTGTGCAACTCCACCCCTTTGCTGCAGTGACAGGGACTTTGATATAATAAAACACAGGAGACAGTTGCCAAGTGAAAGGTACTGAAATTCCAGATGAAGCATGCATCTCCTTAGGATGGTGGTTCCTCCACCCAAGTAAACGTGTACTGTTAAATTGCCCTTCTCCAACTTCTCTTCCTACTGCTCCTACCCATCAATTTTGCCTTTTTCTTAGACTGCTTCCAAAGAGTTAATGGGGAGAGGGGCTTTAAATTTCAGAATCACTGACTCATGCTTCTCTATCTAGCAAAGAAAACTCCTTTTCATTCAGGGCTGACCTCGAATTTTCATTGTTCTAGTCTTCCAAGTGCCATGGGTCATTTCGCCAGCGTTCCGCTGCCCGTGCCCCATGTGATGCAAACCAGGTGCCGCGATGAGTTCCCGCCTCAGCCTGAGCGCGAGGGGCTCGCCCTTCACTGCCCACATTAAGTCTGAACTCTGCGTCACTGCTTCTGAGCTGCTATGCATCAAATTTTTTTTTCATGTTGTTGTGTAGCCACCCTGTGGCTTTTTCTAACGGCCTTATCTCTGTCATTAATTCTACCTTCTGATGTAGCAGTACCAAGTGATATGATTTACAACTTAATAAAATGAGTTTTTAAAACATTAGATAAACTAGTAAATCAATTTTCCTACAAGTCGGGGCTCTACAGAGTTCTGAAGGTAGCCTGCACCTACTCCCTTCCGTTGCCTGAGCTCATCTCCGCTGAGCTGACCAGCACAGAACCGTCCAGTAAACAGTGCAGTGAGGCATGGTACATCGCAGTAGAATTCACTCTTCCTGGGCTCTCCTCATGCTGACCAGGAGAGGCCTGGGTGGGAGTAGAAATGCCAGCAGGTGTTTTGGGACATCTCCCTGTCTCCCTGACTTTGAAATCTCATTTCCTTTCTTTCTTTCTTTCTTTCTTTCTTTCTTTCTTTCTTTCTTTCTTTCTTTCTTTCTTTCTTTCTTCCTTCCTTCCTTCCTTCCTTTCTTTCTTTCTCTCTCTCTCTTTGTCTTTCTGTCTTTCTCTCTCTCTTTCTCTTGTCTTTTTATTTTAGGGAAAGGTCTACATGATGTCCAGTGTCTCACTACTAGTTCAGATTCCTAGTGATCGGCCTGTTTATAGCCTCCCAAGAGCTGGGATTCCAGGCACACACCACCACATCACGTCTCAGTTGCCCTCTCAGTGTTCCCCGGGGTCGGGGCCAGCATGGCAGGGCCAGGCATAGAATCCCTGGGCCCCTGGGCCTGCTTTCAGGTGCTTTAATTCACTGAGCTATTTGTCTGGTCTTTCATTTTGTTACTTTTTCAATCATTATGCTTGAGAATAAAGTTTTTCTCAAAGAGCATAAATCTTTTTTTTGGGGGGGGTGATTTATTCACTTATTTATTTTTAACTGTTTGGAATGTTAAAAGTTCTTAAAATATACTCAGCTGAAGGATAAATTGATTAAGGCAATAAAGGTCATTGATAGTTTCCTGAGTATAGGTGTGTTCTGAACAAAACCACCTAAGACCGATGTTTCAACAATCAAAGACACTTGTCTGCTGAGTGGCAAAATAAGCACTTGGTTCTCCCCATCGTTTAGTGTCCCACATAAAGCACAAAGTCAGCTTCAGATGTTTTCTAAATGTGCCCAACATGGTGAGCTAAGCTCTGTAATTGGCTGGCAGTAAATTTCAGGGTAACAAGTAATGTTCACTCTCAAAAATATTGTCATAGTTTGTATAGAAAATAGGCCTGATAGCTAACAATTCATCCATGAACTGCAGTACAGTGCCACCAATATCACCCTAAACATCTGGAGTGCAAACGTTAAAGTCTTTTACTTGGGGGCTGAAAGGGACAAACAGAATTTTATACAAGTAGCATCTTTCTCTCTTGCCAAGGGTGGCTTTGAAGCACTGGGCTCAAGCGATCCCTCTGCCTCAGCTTTCCAAGAAGCTGCAACTACAACCTTGGGACTGTGGGTGGAGAGGGAAAAATACAGCATCCTCCAACAGTGAGTTCAGAAGAGCCTGTCCTAGCTTTTCTCCCTCATAACTTCCAATTACAGGAGATTGATATTACATGAAAATCTGAACCCCAAAGAAAGAAACTTTTCCTTTCTTAAGTTTAAAATGTCAGCCGGGCGTGGTGGCTCACGCCTGTAATCCCAGCACTCAGGAGGCTGAGGCAGGAGGATTGGTGCGAGTTCGAGACCAGCCTGGGCTACAAAAGTGAGCTCAAGGCCAGCCTCAACTGCATAGCGAGACCCTGTCTCAAAAAGACAAAAAAAAAAAAAAAAAAAAGTTTAAAATGTCCATTTAAAAAGCTAAGTCAAGTAGGAGTTCGTGGCATGTTTAAAAGTGCAGAAAAAAAAGCAGCAAATGAACCGCACAGTTAGCAAAGGTGTGCGACTGTTATTCTTCTAGTGGAAATAGTGACAACTGTGTCTGTTAGGGTGGTACAACATCAGGGCAAAGTAGGTTGAGCTTTGACAGCATACCAGAAGGATGCTGACATCACATGCCTGGGTCCCAGCACCTGTATGTACCCACAGGTAGTGTGGATATCTTCAGATTTACAGTATCAATATTATTAGCAGTGTCAAACACAAACAAGACTGTGTCTTCCTCAGGAACCCATTGGTGATGGAACAAGCAACAAAATGTGTTCCAATGAACATGTCTACGCGTTCTCAAGTGTAGAACACGTCTACACCTGAAATTTTTCTGTCATATTTACTTCTTATATCCCACTCCACAAAGAATATATGCTATACATAATGCAGATATTTAAAAACCTACAAAGATTTAGGTCCCAGTACCACCTTGGTAATAATATGTAAAGTATTTTATGTTCTTTGTCCATAATGTCTTATGGGGTTTAGAATTCAACTTTCCAAACTCATGAGTGAATTTTACCAAAATAAAGTTTGCCTTATCCACTTGTGAAATATCAGAACAATAGAAAATATGAAATTTGGAAAACGTAACTTTAAGGTAGGTCAATATGCCAGTAATTATTTTATTGTCTACCATATCCACAAAGTACTAAATTCCATGGCAGATATGGGAGAAGGTAAAGTATTAACTTCTACTATGCAAATATTTTATTTTATTTTTATTTATTTATTTTTTTTGTCTTTTTGAGACAGGGTCTCACTATGCAGTTGAGGCTGGCCTTGAGCTCCCTTTTGTAGCCCAGGCTGGTCTCAAACTCCTGCCGATCCTCCTGCCTCAGCCTCCCAAGTGCTGGGATTACAGGCGTGCGCTACCACGCCCAGCTCTACTATGCAAATATTGATAACCTCGTTGAAAGGTAAGAACCAGTAGAAGAATTTATTTATTTGTTTGTTTGTGTGTTTATTCATTTTTTTTTTTTTGCATTACCAGAGATTGAACTCAGGACCTTGAACTTTCCAGGCAATCACTTATTCCACTGAGCTATCTCCCTGGCCACCTAGTAGATGAATTGATCATGATGAGAAAGAATAGTTATAGGCCTGAGCAGGCCGTTCAAAAGGTATTCAGAAGAACAAAAATCCAAACAGGATTAAGAGTTTGATCAAATTAGAGTGACACTCATCACAGAGAATGTAATTTAAAATCCAGCTTCTGAGAATGAAACATCGGTCTCACTCCTGCTCTGGGATGTTATGGTGTGTGTTAATACACTGAAGACTCTGCAAAGTCTGTCAGGAAACTGACCTGTGTAACTTGGTTGAGTATTTCTCAAGTGTAATTAACTGCAGATCTTTAGAGAACCTTAGGCCTCTTCATCCCTGCCTTCCTCTCTAGTGAGTCACAGAACCATGAAACAGTAAAAGATAGCAACAACAAAGCCAGAAATACATCAGGCTTTTACGAACTGAAGCTCAGGACACCAATCAGGATCTTGGTGGGCATAATATTTGGCTGATAGAGCTTGGCCCATTTCATCGCACTCGAAACAGCTCTCAGTAATTCTTATGGCTCCTGGGAATGTGTGTACTACTTTTTACAATATCACAGCCGGGCGTGGTGGCGCATGCCTGTAATCCCAGCACTCGGGAGGCTGAGGCAGGAGGATCAGTGTGAGTTCGAGACCAGCCTGGGCTACAAAAGGGAGCTCAAGGCCAGCCTCAACTGCATAGTGAGACCCTGTCTCAAAAAGGCAAAAAAAAAAATCACAACAAAGGGGAACATACAAGAAGAAATCATGATTAAAACATAGCTATTAAAGTGGTCATAGAATTAACTGAAAAATACCACAATACCTTATTATTGTTCTAGCATGTGTGCACCCGCATAAGGTGCAAATGAAGGATTTATCCTACAGAGTAAGAGCTTAGCTCTTGTTCTAAAAAGCTCATTGGAAATTAACAATGTGAACTGAGTCAGTTTGGACAAAAAGCATTAGTGTATGCCCTTCTGTCTCTCTCTTTTTTTATTTTGATAAATTCCACTATTTAAATATTTATTGCTCTTGGAAAACAAGAGTAAATAACCTTACTTATACTACTTTCTCCACTTTCAGTGTTAAGTATTTCATAAAAGCCACTAATGATGCTGTCAAAATTTGAACTTAGATAATTAACTCGCATCATTTTTCATGAGCTTCAGACAACTGCTGAGTTTCTTCACTTGGAACAGTGTTGAAACCTCTTTCCCCTCAGGCTACTTGGACCACACTGAGGAAGGGGCATAGAGCAAAATTAGGGGCACAGAATGGCATGTATAAAGATCTTCACGAAGACTACTTGGTGACATCTTCCATTATGAACTTCTGTCACAGAGCAGTACTTCCAAAGTTTTAATAGGCAAAAGCAAGATCGTGGTGAGATATAGTCAATCTTGCTCGAATGCAAAATCCTGATTCCAGGGCTTTGAGGCCAGCTCCAAATTCTGCACTTCTAATAAGCTCTTTGGTGACGCCGACCCCCGGATCGTCATTGTGGATGTCATGGCAAAGGAGAAGATAGGAGAAAGATTTGTTCCTCACTAGTTTTAAGAGATAACTGGATTTTTATTCTCTGTGGCACCTAGTAAAGATAGCACAAAGGAGCTAGTGTGTTTGTTTCAACTGTGCTTTTCTCTTACATGCATTATTTTCATTTCAAAATAATTTTTTAAAAAATCGAGTGCCTCTGACATCCACAATAGCATCTGTTTTAATGAGATAATTTAGTTCTGCAGATGAGTTGCTGATAATTTATTTTGTTTTAAATTTCCAGGAAAAAAAAGTAAGAAATTATTTGTAGAAAACCTATAATTAGTTCTCTCTATTCAAAGCAAGACTGGATAGACATATTATCCTGGCTCGGGCCATATTGCCTCAAGCCAAGAGACCCTTGCACAGCTGTGGTTCAGAGGATTTATGGTTGCTTAGGCTCTAAATCACTGTGTGTGGGCAAGACCCCCACGGGACTGGCCAGAGTAAGGCAGGGACAGTCTTCAGGGAATGACCACTTCATTTTATTCCTAATGAGGCGGCAATGCCAAGCTGCTGTGGATTTTACCCAAGGTGTTGTGCAGGCATTATTTAATGAAGCCTCAGACATATTTTGCATGCTTTTACCCAGAAGCCTAACCATGCTTCAAAGTTGCAATCTTTTGATGGATCTCGCTCATCCTGTTTGGGGTAGGGCATATGGGGCAAGGGACATTCTTCTGGAGCTGGTTAGAGGCACATCTCACAAGAAAGCAATAAACTTCCAAACTGAGTAAGAATCTAATTTGTGCAGGCTCACTCTTTCTGATAATATTAATTTTTCTCATTCAATGTACACACTTCCGTGACCACAACTTCCTCTTCGGAGGACCACTCATTAACTATAGCCCTCAGCAGTTAATTTCCTGTCTCTCCTTCCTGGTACTTCACTTTATTTGTTTAGCTGACAGGCTTTTGAAGCAAGCCAGCTAAAACCTGCAAGAATTCCTGACTTTTTTTCTATCTTTCATTCTTGTTATTATCAGGTATGTGGACAAGATGCTAGTTGTGTGTAATCTGTCTGAAAATTGTGCCAGAGTTTCCATCTCTTGGGAAAGAATCAAATTGCTTCCTAATCGTCGTGGACTCCATTCTGTAACTATTCGTAGACAAAATTCTTGTTAGCACCACGGCAAGGTTTGCCCTCATTTAAGGTTACAAAATCAAGTGCTAAAGGTATTTATAGACACCACACTCTCCCCCAGAAAGTAAGTTAAACTAGATACATGAAAAAAAACATTACTGAATGTGATATAGATGCACTTCTTTTCACTAAAACAATTCTCCCCAAAATACATCATGAAAGAAGAAAAGAAAATTAAAATTAATTGCTGACTATTGCTTGAGCTGACAATTATCTTCTTTCCCGCTCTGCATACTAAAATCTGCCCTTCACACGCAAGACACAGTACAATTTAGAAATTAATAAATCTTTTTCTTTTGTTAACAAAACATTGGGTCATTTGTGCCTTGTAAGACTCCTAGGAGAGCTAAGGGAGTGAGCAGCCCATTGAAAATTAGCCATAATCAGGCAGCACTACCTCTACGAATATATCAGCATTGACCTTGTCAGTATCCAGCTCCTGGTCTTCATTTCCCCTCCCCACATTTTCTGCCCAACTTTGCATATAAAATAGCAGAAGAAACAGAGAACTTCAAGCCACGACTTTGGCTCTCTCCTAACTCTGTGGCCATCCCTCTGTGAAAAATGGGATGAACTGGATTCTCATGCTGCCCCTGGATCAGAATCCCATGAGGCCCACGCCTCCTAAATGCTCCTAAATATTGAGCTTTATCTATGCAATGATAAAGCTTTAAAGAGGAAAGTGCATCCTCTATTTCCAGTCCAACTTTATACACTTGGATGTTTTGTTTGCTAATTAGATGGCTACCTCCGCAGCAAGGAGAGAAACTCTGAATTCACACAAATTTGTATTATTTTTGGCTCTTTGTAGTGATTTGAGGCTAGTGAGTTCATCTCAAAGTGGAAATTTGTAGTTGGCTTATCAGGAAAATCGGGATACCAAGCCTCGTCTTACAGGATAGGAAAGAGAACAAAGCAAGTAAGGTTTTCCATGCCACACACTAGGGTGCTAAGTGTGGTAGGCGATCTGACTGCATTAAGCTTTGCCAGTGAGGGGAACATTGGTTTAGGAGATAGGAAAGTTCGGTAGTTTACTTTCATAACTTGCTGAGTCACCATTTCCTCATCAAGAAAATAAAATGTCAGACAGAGGGACATAGAGAGACAGAGAGAACAAAAGAGAAGACAGAGAAACAGACAAAGGCACAGAGCCAAAAACAGAGAGAGAGAAACTAGCTCTCTTCCTAGCCTTGAGGTTTTCCCCAACTTTGATATATATATTACGATTATATTGAGGCTTTTTGTTGTCTGATATATAGATTTCATTCCTACAAAGCTTTTAATAAGACATTGTTTTTAATAGTTCATTACAACAGTGATTCCTCATCTCTGACTTTGCTAGTAAATATTCAACTATTTTCCCCTGGTGTTCATGTTAGAGGTACTTAGAATTAATGTAGAATTTTTTTTTCAAGGACAAATTTATCTGTGTGTGAAGATAAAGTCCTTGAGTTTCATAACAAAAACATTTTAAGTAATAAAGCATAAATATTTTGTTTGCAAATATTCAAATTAACCTCTTAGTAATCTGACTTAGGAGAAACAGAAAGAAAAGAATTTAGAAAGACCTGGAAAGAGTAGTAATTATTTACACTCAAAAATTTCCCTTGGGTTGATAAGTGCACTGTGCTGCTTTCTTGTACAAAATGAGCTTATACATAAAATATGCTAAAAAGATAATGAGCTTTTTTTTAGCATTGCAAAGGAATAGCAATTTATATTTTCAAGTTCAGACTATTCACTCTTTGAGGTGTAGTCAGGGTCACCTCTTCAGTTGATCACTGGTCAGCTGCCATGTCTTGAGTGCTACATTGCCAACTGTATTAACATTAATCACTTAATTACCATCATTTGAAGACAAAACAGAGCTCTTTACCAAGTCATTGCTTATATTGCATATACATCTCCGAAATACCAAGTTGCTCAGAAGTATCAGTGCTGCCATAGCTGAACATTACAGGGACAGAGATTCCATGGCTTCCAAAGTATTTAGGACAGTGGTTCTCAACCTTTCTAATGCCGTGACCCCACAATACAGTTCTTCATGTTGCGGTGACCCCAAACCAAAAAATGATTTTGGTGGCTACTTCAAAACTGTAATTCTGCTACAGTTATGATTCAGAATGGCTTTAGGCAACCCCGGTGCTTTGGTCATTGGATTCCTGCCGGGGTCGCGACCCACAGGTTGAGAATCGCTGATTTAGAAGGTTACAATTAATTGTACCTTTGAGTCCACCACAGTATGTAGTTGCCAAGAAAAATATCTCCCACAAAAGAATGCTGAAATTCACATTCAGTTGAGGAGAGAAAATGCTAGCATGTCTGTGAGTTTTCCAAAATATACAGATGTGTGTGATGCTAGCGCATCATCTAACACTAAAAACGTAAGCTTTGACACGAAATACGATGTGCGACGGACCTGCATACACACCTTAACGAACCCCGAACCATCATTAAATCATATTACTGTTGATTCTTGTTTGAATAAGTGTTCCAAACTGAAATGCCTTCAGAGGCTAAGTGAGCATCATAGATATATGAAAGGGTTGAGCACTACACCACAGAGAGGTGTGAGGACCCCAATTTATAGGACATCATCTGCTGCTCGCATAACCAGTGGCATGATGATAGAGACAAGATAAAGATCACAACAACAAATAAGCCTGTGGGGAAGTGTAGGATCCTCGTAGGGCAACTGAGGAGTCACACTCATGTGTGAGACTTGGAGCCACACACCTGGCTTGCACAAAGGAGCAGTAGAGAAGTTAAATATGCAGAAAATGTATTTGAAAGCTTGGAGATAGACCAGTGGCAAATAGAGTCTTAAATTTAATCACACAGAAGCCATAAGATGTGAATTTGTAATCCAAAGAGCAGAGCGAGGATACTCCCTTAGTGAAGAAGCGAAAAAACTGGAATACTAACACAAATGTCCTGATCTTTGCCCCTGCTAATGAAAGCTCTGAATTATAGCTGAGAACATAGACAATAAAGATTCCTGGGACAAGTCTCCGAGGTCCCCAACATCTCCTTTCTAAAAATTTCAACTCCAGAAAAAAAAAAAAGAAACAATGGAGGAAAGAGAAAGGAGAAGAGGAAGACGGAGGGAAAAGATCAGACTTTCTTTTTCTGTAGCCCATGAACTCAGGAGTTTGAGTGGAATAGAATTCTAGATCAAGGGGGCCAGGGAGACAGCTCAGGGGCAGAAGTGCCTGCCTGGCAAGTGCAAGGTCCTGAGTTCGATCCCCGGTTCCACAAAAATAAATAAATAAATAAATAAAACAAATGTCAAAGCCTTCAATACCCCCCAAAAAAGAATTCCAGATCAAATATAGTCAGCACACTTCATGCATTGCCAGAGCAAAAGAATATAGTCAAAATGATCACATCCAATTTCAAACAAATCAATTTATTTTCCTGTCTACCTGATTAGCTGATGATCACCCATTAGGCAAATGACAACATTTGTTTGCTTACCCCCTCAGCCCGAGTTTAGGATGTCTACTTACTCACATTTGGAAGACACGATTTGTTTATCTGCCTTCTCTGCCCATTCTACTTGTCTTTCCCTTTGCTGGAGTCATGTGATTACAGCTTAGAGCTGTGAGATGCTAAAGCAAGAGTCTCAACAACCCTGCCCAAGAGCACTGAGGCATCCAGAGACATAACCTCAGATCCTGGCTACGCCGTTCCTTACAAAAGAGGCTGGGACACAGCTCTCCAGGTGGCAGGGAGAGGACACACCACTAGCATGTGTGAAGTACCTCAGATTTCTGTGGTACAGAGCAGTGAGCACATGGTAGACATATGTTCCTCATCACACCCCTTCCCTCAAGAGTCAGCAATTACAGCAATCATCTTCAAGACTTTCAAAACAATCTCTTTGATTACTGAGATCAATGTAACCTCTCTCTCTCTCTCTCTCTCTCTCTCTCTCTCTCATATCAAAAATTAAAACCCTTTACCAAAGAGAATTTAAATCACCAACTGAGTGGAATTCGAGAATTCAACAGACAGCCAGGAACAAAGGTAGCAGTTCTTAAAAATACGAAGACAACAAAGGATTGGGTGTACACTTCTTAACAGGTATAGAGGTTCTTTAGAAAGCAACACTCCTTTTCTGAAAGAAGTCAAAGGCGTTGTTCTGATCACAGCTCAGACAAAGGAAATTCTTAGTGAGAAGATTTCTGTTCAGGTGGAATTACCAACTAACCACAAGACCGTTCCTGGTCACCAATCACAAAGCGGTGCCTAAGATATGCTTAACACATTCAAGTGCAAACAGCAAGAGCCACAGCATTTAAATTTCATGAACAGAAGTACCCAAGGACCTTTGCTCCCCTAGTCAAGTGTGTAAGTGCTGGCAATTACCAAAATCTAAATTTAATAAAATTATAGTGGTCACCTTCCAAGGTGTCATCTCAGAGTAATGCTGAGATCAAAGCCCTGATTTGAACATGCCAAGCCAATCACAGGGTGCTAGGTGGCTTGTGAAACGACTATGTCACTGCGGGTAGAGGAAAAAGTACTTTTGCCTGTTAGAAATCAGGACCCAGCCACCTCCTTCCTGTCTAAACAATGGTCTGCAGGACTCTGGCCCATGTTTACCTACACATAACAAACAGCGAATATAATTTGGGCCATGTTCTGTGCTACCATTTAGTCAAAATCTTTAACAATATTGGCCCAGTGACGAGGAAGAAACAGCAACTACAATAAATTTAGGAGGCATGGAAAGTGATCTCTGGTCTCATCTTCTTAGTCCAACTAATGAGAATAATGATTATAATCTGGCCAATAGCAAAGTGTATTTTAAAGAAATAATTTTGTAACACAGGATAACATAGTGCATATTATAAAGCACCATACAAATCTATCATTTATTTATCAAATATTTGTTACATATATACTATGTGGCAGGCGCTTTTCCTGGTTCTTAGCACAAATCAAGCAGCAGAAAAGAAATAAATTGGGGTTTTACAGCCCTCACATGGTATCAAGGCACACAGATAAGCAACAGATAAGAAAAAACAGTAAACGTCATCATATGTTAAAAGGAATAAATGCAATTATAAAAGGAGACCCGGGTAAAGGAGCTTAGGAATGTGGAATCGGGGGGAGGACTATGAAATTGGGGGTGCCCTGGCATCCTGTACAGGGGATCCCAGGCAGAGACAGGACAGAAATGAGGACGCTGGGCTTTCAGCGTCTGGGGGCAGCGCTACAGAGTAAGCAGGCAGCCCTGAGGTAGACGCTCATGCTGTGTGGAGCAGAGGAAGCGAGGAGGAATGGAGGGAGGGAGCTGCGATAGTCCAGACCGCACAAGTCCTGGGAGCCACTGTGTGAACTTTGTGAGTCGCACCCTGCTGACAAAGAAGTCATTAGAGGGTTCACACAGAGGCCCAGTATGCTCAGGCTATTCATTTATGGAATATGTTTTTTAATTGCTGTACTAGAAATAGAGTATAGGTGGCCAAGGGTACAGGAAAAGAAGCTGGGCAGGAGGTAGCTCCAGAAAGGGGGGTAACTTGGTCTGGAAAGGTAACAATGAAAGGGAGAAGCGACGCTATCCCAAGTACTTGGGGACAGTTCAGCCAACAGGTTTTTCTGGTGAGTAGGATGTGTCATGAGAAAGGGGGGGATGCCACGATGAGTGCAAATAAGAGAGGGTCTGACATTTGGGACCTAGGAGACGTTAAAGTTCATTTGGAGACATTCAATTTAAACTTTCTATCTCAACTCTAACTGGAAGTATTGACTACATGAATCCATTCTGATATTGAAAGAGGAACCTAGAAATACAAGTTTTCAAAGTCCCAACACATAGTTGGAACTTAAGTCCATGACTATTGAAAAACCAGATTTAAATGAAGTAAAATAGGTAGAAAAAGAGACCTAAGGATTGATTTATGAGTTTAGCTAATGCTTATGCTTCAGGAGGTGTGAGGAGTTAGCAGAGAAAACTATGAAAGGTCAGCCACTGTCCCGTGAGACAAGCAGGAGATTGCTGTGCACCAGATGTCAGATGAAGAAGAAAAGTCCCAAGCTTTGCTCAGGTATGAAGCATACGCCAAGTAAGGTGATAACCAGAATTGGCCAGTGGCTCTAGCAATGTGGTGGCCATGACAAGGAAGAGAGAACAGTCAGCAGGGGCAATCCAGAGCACAAAGCACATGTGCCCAGCCTGCAGGCCCAGGTGGTTGAGGCGGCAACACCAACAAAACCTGGCCCTTACCCAGGAGACACTGAAAGAAAAACAGCCTTCTCAGTAGAATGTGAGGCTTCCATAGAGTAAAAATGTGAGCCAAATATTCTGAGAAGAACTTAGGGATCCAGGGGCATTTTCTGGCTGCAGCGCATGAATTCCAAGGCAAGAATGGAAGGCGTTCATGAACCAAGAACTTGAGGAGCAGACCAGAGTGTAGCAAAAATTGCTCGTCAGAAGTGACTGGGACCTGGGGTTTCCGTTGATCACCAACAGATATGAGCATAGTGAGCATAATGTGGTCATCTGACCCACTCAAGAGGAGCATAGCAATACTGCCCTGGCACGAAAGCCTGGGGAGATGGGGTGTCCAGGCTCTCTCTTGACCTCAAGAGACCCAACGATTAGGAGAACTGTGGGGCTTGGCAGTCAAAAGTCATGAACTCAGTCTTGACATCTGTGTAAAGCACAACCCCTTTCTATCTCTTGGGAGAGGTAGGCAGTTGAGCTTCCTTCTAAGCTTTGACACAGAAGTGTGGTCCCCACTTTTAGTGATGAGAGGGGAGTACCTTTATGGGATGAGGCTTGGTGGAAGGTAACTAGGGCTGACAGAGATTTTCTGGATTGGAAGGGATTAACCCTGGTGCAGAGGCCTGAGGTAGTTCTAATGCCAAGCACTTTATAGGGGTTGCTATATATTTTATTGGTTATTCTAAAATAGCAAGAATAAAGACTGATTTTAAATGTATCTGTTCGTTGAGTGAATGGTTCATTGGTTTAATCTTTTTATGATTCACCACATAGGAATGTTTGCTATGTATAAAGCACCATAAACATCTTCCAATGTGAAGTGTCCAACTTTGTTGTCTCAGTCTCGTTTTACTTTCATCTTTAATTTGAATGGTTTTACGTGAGCTTTTTACAAGTCATTCCACAAATTCCTTACCCACTGTAGAATCAAAAAGCTCCATTTCAGAATAGCTTTGATATTTGAAAACCTTTGATATGTGTTGAATATATCTGAGATATGGATATTGCTTCATATTTTAATAATTGACTCTTTATTCATTTATTTATTTGGTATAGGGTCTCACTATGGTGCTCAGACTCATAGTGATCTTCTGCCTCAGCCTCTCCAGTGCTGGGGTTACAGGTGTGTGCCACCACACCCAGTTTCAGTGGCCAGGTGTGGCACGCCCCATTTCAGGGGGCAGGCACTGCTTGAGGAACTGGAGATTGAACCTGGGTCCTTGAGACTGATAGACAGGTTCTTAGACCATTGAGCTACTTCCCTAGACCTCTTCTTTAATTTTTAAATGGTTTGTTTAATTAACCAATTGACTAAAAACTTGAGAGCAATGATTAAATTTTGAAGAAAGACAAACACACATTAGAACCCTGGCTCCACACATATGAGCTCTGTAAATGGAGTAAGTTTCTGAAACAATGCTAATATTTAGTGTCTTTGTTTTATTTTCTTTTTATTATGGCTGGCTCATCCTCCCCTGGGAGTGGGGGCGGGGCAGCATGTGGTGGCCATGGATGGAACCACAGTCCCTGCAGTTGCCTTAGCTTGCCTAAACTGGTGCTTTAGACCACTGAGCCATCTTGCTGGCCTAAGATTGTGTCTTTATAAATTAAATGTTAGTAAGAATAATATGTATGAACTTTACAGCCTTCTTGCAAGGACTAACAGAGATACCACATAAAAATCTGTGCTGAAGTTCTTGAAATGCATCCATTTCAGTAATGTTCTGTAATATTAGTACTCTTATCATTATTCATTCATAACATTATGGAAAGTAGAAAAAATATATGTTACCAGCCCCTCGCACCAAGGAGCCGATGATTTCAGGGAAAACAAAACAATCATGGTAGGCGGTACCCTGCCGCCTAGATGTCTCAGGCAGGTGCTGAGAGGAAGCAGCCACCTCCCTACCGGGCAACCGGACACAGCTCTGAGGAGGCTCTCCAGCCGAGCCCAGCATTCGCCACCACTTGAAAGATAATAAAAGTGAATTGGAGATTTAAGGGGTCACACTAAACTAATAATGGTCAGCCAGCAAATCCAGTCTGGGGAAGAATTATGGCCTCCAGAGAGCAAAAATCAGAATCCAATACTCGCTTCTGAAAATGACAAGGATGAGAACTGGATTTAATGACTTTGGGGGATCAAAAGCCACGTCAAGAGTTCAAGAAGTAAATAAGGCACTGGGAGTTGTCGCGATTGAATGGAGAAGCTCCGGGGGCCGGCACCTGTCTTTAACACTAGGTCTCTGGGCATAGATGTCCCTTCGAAAAAGCAGGAGGAAGTCTTCTTTGAGACCTCCTAGTCCCTCGTCTCAGGAAGATCCCGTGCCCTTGGCCAGGCCGAGTTTAGGGAAGGAGATGATGTATTTTATAAGGGAAGTGACTACGAGAGACTGCAGAAATGAGAAATCCCGCTGGTAACCCATCACCTTCACTTGCAGAGTATCTGAGGGTGCCCTCAGAAGGAAGCCTTCTCTGTCACACAGTGACGATCAGGGACAAGGTGATATTTTGAGGATCGATTTGCACTTTGCTTTTTGACTTCCATTGCCTTTCAGAGTTGGCTTGTGTTAGGAACGTTTTGTGTCCCTTTCCCAGCCTCCCTGCCCACTGGATGCTTTCATTTCTGGCTTGAGCTTGCTCACTAAACAACACACTGGCAGAGCAGAGGCTCTGGCTTTCCTCGAAAGTGGCTTTCCCTGTAATACTCATGTTGCATGATACCGTAACCCTAAGTTTCGGCTGGAGCTTTTAGTCCTAAAATAGACAGCAGGCTCTCACCTGACTATGCTGAGCACGTCACTATTCTACCTACGGGAGTTCTGGCAGCACTGCTACAGAAGCCCAGGGACAAGGCCCTGCCTGTGGGTTCTCAGCTCAAAGAACATATATGATGTAGAAATGGCGGCTCCAAACATGCCTGCAGGGAGTAAGTGCTTATAGAGAGCCTAACCTGTATTCCAAAGATAGTGAGCCACAAACACTACATGATTTTAGAAAAAAGGAAACAGAAACCTTCCTGGGGGCAGGACTGCCTCCGCAATTAAACCCATAAATTAGAAATTCCAATTCTTATCCTCTCCAAATCTCCGTCCTTTATCTGTCAGATTAGGAACTGCAGCCCTCTCCCAGGAGGGTATTGCTGAAGGGAACGAAACGTAATGTACACAAAGCACTTAGCTTTTAGCTCAGGGTAGGAGACTTTCAGCAGATGCAAGTACACTCCCAGGCATTCTACATTGCAAAAAAAAAAGTCAGTGACCTGAGGCAGGTCAAATAGCTCAGTGGATTAAGGCATCTGCAAGCAGGCTCAGGGGACTGGGGATTCGATGCCCAGTTCTGCTGTGCCATCCCTGCCCCCAGGGTGCACTGAGATGGCAATTGAGACTGAGAGTGGTGGCATGTGCCTGTAATCCCATCTCTTGGGAGGCTGTAAACAGGTGGATCAATAAGAGTTCAATCTAGTAGTGAGACTCTGAACACCTTGTAGACTGTTCCCTAAAAAAAATACAAAAAAAAAAAAAAAAGAGAAAAAACTAGAGTCAGTGGCCTAGTATACTGCTATCTATGAGACTAGAGTTTTGCACATTAGTTCAATGCATGGCAATGTGACAGGAACAAGCGTTAACAGTTAATAAAGTCACTGCAGTGCACCCTGGAGGAGATTTTCGAAGGCTGGAGGACCCATCCCAGCTCTCTGGAGTTGCTTTGTGGTGATCCCTGGGAATCCTGGACTCTTAGGTAAGAACACACCCGGCATCTAAACCATGCTCACTACACCACACTCCCAAAGGGATACTCATCATCCTAGGAAATCAAACATTTCAACAGAAGAGAGGCTAACAAGAAAATTTCTACAGTCCCTGAACTAGAAACAGAAGGGCACCTAGAATAGCTTCAGTGACCAGTGTTGCCTGGGTAATTGTTCAAAGTGCAGATTTCCCGGCTCCTAGCAAATCAAGGCATCTAGCAGCAAGGAACCAAGAACCCACACTGCAAGCCAGCAGCCCACGGGAGGTGAGTTCAGGCGGTCCTTCTAGCCTACCCGCAAGAGCACCAGTTTAAACAAAGTTTGGATGTGCTGAGGACAGTCTGGATGGTGTGGTACTTACATGGAAGCCCGAGTGGCTGAAGCCATTAAGAAAAAATACAAATAAAAAAAGACATCAGTTTATGGTGGCAAAAGCTATATAGATTAGGAAAGAGTGGGTTCTTAATAAGCAGGAGGTAAATTTTATTATGATTTAGAATGATGGAAGACAATTAATCGATATGGCTGCAATGTCTTTTGCGCGCTGCAGCGTTTTCTTAGATACGTCAACTTTATTCATAGGGAGCAATAATACTCGGCCATTTATTTTTTCAGGCCACTGATGCTTTAAGACATTCAATATTTATCAGTTCTTCACAGTGCAAATAGTAAAAAGCAAATTAAAACAAATAAGAAGTGAGAGTTATGAAACTGATCAATCCTTTTTATTTTCGTAATTAAAATAAGAATTCCAGTAGAACCTAAGATTTCTGTAATCCTGAGGACCAAGGAACTCATATCTCTATTTTTTTTTCCTGTTCAATTTACCACTGTTGCCAGGATGGCTTTATTTTTTTTTTTACAACTGCCACGTGCTTATTATGAGGGCTTCTTTATCACCGCTTGAGTACAATCTCCTGTGTTAGCCGCAGCACGAGATGGCAGATAACAGTATTAATTATCATCATTTCTGGGTGGAATGTGGACACTGATTTGAATAGGACAATAGAAGCAACGCTATTTTTCCCTTAAAAACAATGACACTTCGTGATTTTTACTTTACTGCGGTTGAGGATTTTTTTTTAAGTGTAATGATAAAATATTGTGATAGATGGCAGTTCTCCTCTTTTAATTGCACTAAAAGCAAAACACTTAGTCCTAAGGAATAGTTGGGGCTTATACAAATACAAATCTTTTCCTTTTCACTATAGACTAAGCCACTCTCCATTTAAAGGATCAGCCGTGTACAATCCCAGTCCCTGGTAGTCTGCCAGACACAATAGGGCATTAATTAACATGTGCTGGGGGACCGTCAACATGCACAGTGGTGGCGTGTGACTGGAGCCTTTCTTCCCTCCCCTTTCGTCTCCACGCGGGCAGAATTCATGAGCGATCTACTCCAGCATGTAAATCAGCTCTTGCTAAACGCCCTGTAATGGAGTTCCTTTATTTTTCAAAGCCGTTGTCACAGCTACTCACACAGCCTAGAAAGACACTTACTCTGTCTCTTTCTCGTGTTCAAAATCCAGCTACAGTGGGCAACAATAACATATTTGTTTACTTGTCATGCAGGCTGCACTTAAATAAATCAACTGATAAATTACTTCCCCAAAAAGAACAGAATGAGATTCATTTCCCTTCATGTTGCACCGATTGGGCTGGCAGAATTACTCTCCCCGCTAGCCGGGGGGTGACATTCTCCTGGCCAGCTAGCCCGCAGGAGTGCCGGGAGGAGTGGCCTAACGCCTGCTTCCTCTAGCCTCTCCCACCTGGCGCCAGCAGGTAGAAAGACGCAGGAGAGCAGGTCGGGTGTCAGCTAGCGCTGGGCCGCACCTGGGCGCTGTCTTCCCCAGCCCAGCTTCTCCTCGTCCGCACTTGAGGGACTTTTGCCTCTTCTTTGTTATGGATTCATCATTCAGACCCTCATGAGCCAGACCGGGCATTAGAAAAGCCGTCTTCTTTCTTGTAGGAAAGGTGGACTCAAGAAATGGATAATTGGGTCCCTATTTTTCACTTTTTAAAAAATATATATGCATGATTCCATTTAGTTTGTGTTTAGACTGTGGAGTTTATTGCTAGTTCTTTTTGTAACGAAATAATATATGTAAAGTGCTTAGCAAAGTACCTAAAGTAAATGCCTGGTAAATGGCAGTAGAAATTATCCTAGGAGGTGGTGTTAAAGGCATTGTTATTATCATTTATTGTCTTTTATGGCTCAGAAATCACAAGTTATAAAAAGCACCATGCAACTGTTATGTTTTAATCATTTCTGATATATATCAATAAAATGCACGGTTTCAGGGTTGGCAATGAAGACTCGGTTTGATTCTCTCAGCCATTGCACGAAGTGAGTCCTTCCTGGGACTGATTAGAGAGGCAGGTTGGCCATGACAGATGTCACGCCCACACTCCCTCCACCGCGTTCTACCACGCACGCTGCAGCACTCAGTGAGCTGGACCACGTGAACGGTGGCTGCGAGGATTCCGTGGGACAGCGCAGAGCCAGCATGTGGTGGCACGCGGCAGCCTGGGCTCCATCAGTGGTAGACCCCACCCTCGCCACATCTAAACCTCCCCTTCCCCCGCTGGAAAACAGAGGGAACGGTGGTCTCAGATCCTGGTTGGGGGTGAGATTGTCTCCTTTCCCGCTAGCAGAGAGCAGACTGTGGGCCCTGACCTGCTCACGGAAGCTGGCACAGCAAGCCGTCTGGAAGCCCGCCCCTCTCGCTGCTCCTCCATGACTGTTGCCCGGGACTTACACTCTGTCTTTAACAGTCCGTGAGCATCGGGTAACGGCAACTGCTCTCTTTAGAAGAAAAATGTCAAACAGAATCACTTTTAACAAATGCAAAATTCTGAAAAATTTAAACAGGAAGAGAAACTATCTCTTTAAAGAGATTTTTTTTTCTCTTACAGAGGATTTCTAGGAAAGTGTTTTCTAGAAGCAACAGAATAATCTTTAATTTGATCATGGATTTTAACAGCATTATTTTTGAAATTTTTCTTTGACTTAATAGAACATTAGATACAGCATTCACACTACCACTTCTTGAAATGTGGAAAACTATTTGTATCTTATAACATTCTTTCACCGAGAATATTTTCGGTTATTAATATAAATGTGTGGCTGTTTCCAGGAAACCATTTTTCCATATGGCTCTATTCATACCATATATGATTTGTGAAATATCAAATAACTTAAACCTATAGATCTCCTTGTACCTCAGGTTTACTTAGATATCTAAAAAGAGGTTGCAGAATAATTTTGCCATATTAAATTTAAACAGACTAAAAAAATTGATTGAACTTGAGCTATTTGTGGAAAAGAATTTCTCTATTCCAGTCCATATTCACCAGCCTCAGCTGCTGCCAGGACTGTTGGGGTTGGGAATTTGTTCCCTAGGCAAAGACTTCTAGGGGAACAGTTTTATACTGTACAAGAAAACAGACGTCTTCGTGACTTCATTTAAAGAAACAGGTAATTGCCATCGTCTCCAGAAACTGAGTTCCTTGTTAAGACAGGTTAAACATGCAAAGAACCTACTACCTTGAGATGCTAAGAAGTCACCTGCACAGATCTTTTGAAATGAAAATTCTGTTGTTAAATGAAGGAATAATTTATAAGGACAACAGACAGTATGCCCTTCTGTTTTTGCAAAAGGCTAGAGAAAGTATCTTCCCTGTGCATATGGACTTAGACGGAAGTGAAAGAGAAGCGGCATGGAAGAAAGCTGGAACAGTCAAACTTGTATTGTTTAACTCTCTGACCACTGCTCTTCTTAAAGATATGCGTACGATTCTCCAAAGAAGCTATAATCCCTGGGCACATCAGTGTTCACTGGGAGCACTTATTTATTATAAATACTAATATGGGAAAACACTCCAGTACCTGTACGGTCACTAAACGTAATCTTAATCTTCCAAACAACCCTGTGAGTTGTGTATTCTTACTATCATCTCCGTTTGCCAAGGGAAACAACCCGAGGCACTGAATGTTTCAGTACTCTTCCCAGCATGAAAGGGCACGGGGTGGGGGGGGCGACTACAGCTCTGCCTAGCTCACCTCTAAGGTTCGCACTCTCAGCCACCCGTGAGCCAGGAGGCTTCCTCAGCAAACTTGTTTCAGGCTCTCCTGACAGGAAAAGTGGAACTGGGGAGCGCATGTGCAGGAGGACAGCCTGCTCCACCCCGTCACCCGCTCAAGCCCACTGCCGTCCACCTCTCGTTGTTTCAGGCTGTGAAGTACGAGCAGGGCTGGTCGCAGAAAACCCTTACAAATTCAGCGAGCAATGAAACTAGAATCCAGAAACATGGATTAACTGACTTGAGGTGAAATTCTTTCCAATTATTCTGTATTTTTGTTAAAGAATGTGTAGCATCTAATCAGCTAGGGACTACCAGTAACTTTGAATTACATTCCTATTTTGAATAAATCAACACTGGTTTAACAAACCTTACCTATAATTACTTATTATGAATGGCTACATCTTTGTTGCTATTCTGAAAATTACTTGGGATATTAATTTATTTTAAAATGGCTATAATTGAAAGCAATTGACAACATTTTTTTCTCTTTTTTTTAAATCCCTGAAAGAACTGAATAGGCAGCTATGCTTTTTTATATATATAATTTTATTACTTTTATAAGAAATAACAATTAGTCTCAAAATATGTTAGTAGAACAGACACAATATTTAATGCATATTGTTGTCTTCATAGTAGTTGTTCAAGGGCTAGGGAGATAGCTCAGTAGAGTAAGCACTTGCCTGGCAAGCGCAAGGGCCTGAGTTCAATCCCCAATTCCACCAGAAAAACAAAACAAAACAAAAATGCTCACATAGTAGTTGTTCAGAGCACAAGATACAAGGTGCAGACATGATAACTTTTCTAAACACTATTGGTGCAAATGTTTCTTCTCACTGAGCTAAGATAAAGTAGTTGTATTCATAGTCCAATACTCAGCTGTGTTTTGAAAGCCCTAGTCATGAAAGATTTCCCATGGCTAATATGCAACTTGGATGGCTGTCCTAGTCACATCTTGGGTTGTTACAACAAAACACACCACAGTACAACATAAAGCAGGAAGAGTTTGCTTGGCTCCCGCTTTCTGGCTGTTTCTGTCCATAGTCTGCTGGCCTCAAGGCAGAGTGGGGTGGCAGAGAGAAATCACAGAGGAGAAAAAGCTCCGGAGAATCTGCTGAAGCAGAGGGCACACACACACACACCCTTCCAGGCCACGCCCCCAGTAACACCTCTGCACAGGCTCCACCCCACAACATCGCACCCACCCGTGAACCCACCAGCAACCTGGCCCACTGGTGCACATCCTCTCCCCGTGATCCAACCCCGTCCTGGCAGCCTGTGAGGTCTTGGGAGAGGCACAGGGAGCCTACCAAAGCAAGTCCCAGTGGTCTTCCATGCCTGTAACACGGGATCATATAGCACAGAAGGTGACACAATATGCTACCTGAGTGTGTAAAAGAGGATCTAGACAAGTACGGTGACAACATGCCATATTCAAAAATAATCACGATCTAAAACAGTTGAACATCTATGGGGCTCTACCTGGGTAAAGATTCTAAGTTAGAGTTCAGCCTGTGGCCCTCGGGACAAGCAGAGCCCCCTACACGCGCATCACAGACACGACGGGCAGAGGCCAGCCGACCTCTCCTCTTCTCCTGTCGTGTTCATGGGGGCACATGTATGCACACACTCACACAGAGCCTACGTAACCTACAGCTGAGAAGTGAAGAAGATCCGGTAGGGCTGGCTGCGGTCTTCTGCCTCCTCTGACGTCCGTCTTGTTTTTCTCATTTCCAGGGCAGCTGAATTCACCAGCAGCTAAACTGACCCATGTGCTTCGCTCTCAGTCCTACTGCCTGCTTTGGTCTGAGGTTTCCTGCGTGGGGAAGGGACTAGTGCTGCCTTTGCCCAGTTCAGAGGCCCCTCTCTTCTGCTCACCCCAGCTTCGTGTACCCATTCCTTCCATCATGGCTGGGGTCAGCCTCCTCTCAGTGGAATTCGAGTTCACATTTCTTATCAACTCGTTGCATCTCTGACACATTTTGAGAGACCTGTTGATAATACCTATTAGGCAAAAATCACTGTACAGCACCCAGGGGACAGAAGCTAACTGCAAAACTCTGCAGTCTTCAGTGAACCTCCTTGTCAGTAGGGTCAGTGAGCTCTTGTGCTGCTGAATGAGGGAGGGAAGGAGGGAGGGAGTGAGTGTAAAAGGCGCTGTCCTTTCTCTTATCACATTTCATATTTACCTCTTTGGTCCTGAAATGCGCACAGCTTTAGGGCTTCTGGGAGGTGGAGGCTGAAGCAGAGCTTCCCATCCAGGCAGAGCTCAGAATGATGCGAACTCACACACAGCTAGCCATGGCGTGCTGGGGTGTGCTTATTCTCAGGTTAAAGGCGGGTGGCAGAGGTCGATACAGATTCCTTATGTCTGTGAAGGAATTTGCCTTACCATTTGTGAAGTAAGGGTGGGAGTATCTGAAACATTGTCTCCGTTAGGATTTCCTTCCCTTTAAGCAGTCCGTACCTCAGTGTGGGTCACAGTTATCTCTGCCTCTTCTTCTGACTCGCTTGTTTATTCTGCTGAAAGTTTTAAAATACTTGTGCATAAATCACGGATGATAAATGCTTTATCGTCATTCCTTGATTAAATATGCAATATTAAAGAGATAAGAAACTCAGTGGAGTCTAGTCTCCCATTGACAGTGAAGGGCTTTCTATCAAATCCATCAAGGTTAATGAAAGTTACCTCTGCAATTCCTCAGACACTTGGGGTAGAACAGTTTTCATTTAATTTCTATTCCAATGGCATCCCCACATGGATGACCTGATATGTTGAAGACACAGAAGACACAATTTGGGTGAACTGGAAGCTGATACATACACGGGTCATGTAAAATTGAAATTAACTTTTATATTTAGCATCTTCCTAATTAACATTATCTGACCAAAGTACCAGAATGGAATATTATTTAAACCTATTTTACCCCATTGGAAAATTTACTCTGACCTCAGAAATCATGGTGGATGAAGGTAGGGGTACTCTTCAAGAAAGCACTCAGTGATAAATTTTTTTAAAATAGATTTTTATCTTTGGAAATCTCCAGTATTTAAGTTTCCAGTGGAGAGGTAAAGGCATGTGTCCTTATCTTGTTTACAATCATATTTTAACATATATATTATGGGTCCCCGTTCATTCACATTTAGGCTTTATAACGGAAACTTGTTCTCCCTGTAGGATGCTGCTCTTGTGAGACAGTGGAGTGGAGTGGAGCGGAGGAACCACTACGTAGATTTCATAGAGGAGGTACAAAACAAGCACCATAAGCAGCCCTCTTTGGCTCCTTAATAGCAAGCAATTTATGACACACACATGATTCCCACATAGTGAGGGTCAAAACACATCAAGACCTTTTACTAAGTTACTCAGAACCCAAAGGTGACCAAAACCACTAGAGACTACTTTTGCCAAAATCTAAAGCTCTAAGGTTTAATCAGAGAAAATGGTCTGATAGCCTTACCAAGACAGGGAGGCCCCATCGGACATGGCCAGATCCCATGACTGGGCTTTATCCTCTCCTACATAGTTCCCAGCTTCTGTGTGGGCACTGTGGGTCCTTCTCCTGGAGGCAGACACACCCATGCCCTTGTTAGGAGTTTCTCTACTTAAGTTTCCTTAGCCAAGAGACCTTCCCTGCCCCTGCGTAGTTCCTACCATCAGTGACTGCTCGCTGCTACTTAAATATCATTTAATCAATATGTCTTTCCCCTTCCCACCTCCACTGCTTTATTTTCTTTCCTATTCCATGGTAAACTATTTAATTTCTAAAATAGCGTCTTCTCTCTTCCACCAGTTAAATGTAACACACATGTCCTACACTTTGTTTGCTGATGTTTCTTTAGGTTCCAGAGGGATGCCTTGCTTATAGTAGTAGGCCTTCAGTTTATATTTTGGAAGGAAGGAAGGAAGGAAGGAAGGAAGGAAGGAAGGAAAGAAAGAAAGAAAGAAAGAAAGAAAGAAAGAAAGAAAGAAAGAAATTCTCTTCTGATCCATTCTTAGAGCAGCAATATTATTCTTTTAAAACTGTATGGAAGGAGAATTGTTAATAATAGAGCTTGAGTTGGAAGCTTAGATTTGTAAGGGGAAACCACAGACTCAATCATGATTTAATAATTTATAAGTTATGAAACCAGGGGACGCTAAATGATGTCTTCTGAGTTTCATTCTCTTTATCTGTACTGTCAGTATAGTAATGCCTGTCTTATTGAAGTGTTTAAAATACAAGTTATGGCCTACTACACAGTCACTAATGCTAGGTAGGCAATCAAACATAACCATGCCCTTTATGATTTCTCCTCTAGATCATGGTTTCTCTTCTAGAACTGTGAGAGTAAAAGAAGTACAATTTTTTGTTTCTTTAAACCTTTCCAAAGTAGCTAAAACTGCTTCAAATCCCTTTTTAACTGGATAGAAAGAGGTCAGTATTAGAGATATTCTAAAATCACCTCTTCCTTATGCCATGTAGGAATTCTGAGATTCTGCACATTCCGCATTGTTAGATGGAATATCCTATGGCTGGCAGTTCACACTGGCCACCATGATGGGCTCTTGGCCTTGAAGGTCCTTTGAATACGGTGGCTTCATTGCTCCAAATGGAAGACTCAATTCCTAGGAACCACTTGCATAGTTTGGGTTTTGCAAGGAGAACAGCATAATATAGGACACATATTTCATAAGGTTATTTATTGTATTCACCCAAAGAATCATGTACAAAGACTACAGGAAATCTGTCCACACATGAAAGACCAAAGAATCCAGCTGGGGCCTGGATTCCACAGCTATGTGCTGCACGAGTCCATTTGAAGACCTGAAGCCCACGACAATGCCTCCCGCCAGTCCAACAGGAATCCTAGAGCCCATGACAATACCTCATGCAGTCCTATTTCATGAGAAGGCCCAAAGGTCAGTCAGTGGTGGAGGCTATAAAGTCTGTGCCAACAGGATGAAGGCTCTGTGCTAGCAGGCTGAGGGATCTGTACTGGAGCCAGGAAGTGATGGTCAAAATCAGGACCAGAGCTCCTGCGAAAAATATCACAGCCACCCTTGGTAACGAGGTCCAGACTTTCTCTTATGATGAGGAAAACTGAATTCTCATTAGGAAAGCCAGCAAGAGAAAGGCAGCTGTAAGTCATTCTGTCGTCCAGAGCCAGGAAGTGATGTTCAAGGTGAGGAGCAGAGCTCCCCTAAAGTGAGCCGTGGCCATATTCAGTGACAATGAGGTTCAAAGCTCCTTCCACACTGAGACCAGCTGAGTTCATGTGGAAAGCCAGCATGACAAGTTCCTCCAAGAAAACCCGCAGCAGCCCCAGGAAAACCAACAGCCTCCCTACAAGCCTTCTTCCTCTTCCTCTTCCTCTTCTTCTCCTCCTCCTCCTCCTCCTCCTTCTTACTCTTCTTCTTCTTCCATCTTTTTCTTCTTCCTCTTCCTCTTCTTCCTCTTCCTCTTCCTCCTCTTCCTCTTCCTCTTCCTCTTCTTCTCTTCCTCCGCTTCCTCTTCCTCTTCCTCTTCCTCTTCCTCTTCCTCTTCTTCTTCTTCTTCTTCTTCTTCTTCTTCTTCTTCTTCTTCTTTTTCTTCTTCTTCTTCTTCTTCTTCTTCGCAACTTCTGCCTCCTGTGCTGCTTGCACCAACCCTCAGGTGGGCCTCCCACATGTAGCACCATGCTGGATCAGTACACCTGAGGGCTACAAGTAGACCTCCTGTTGTCAGTGTACCACACCGCTCTCTCCAGGTACAGCCATAGCTGCTTCCCTTTGATGGTTATCCACCTACCTCCTGCAAGGACTGTGTGGGATCAAAACTTTGTTCTTGTCTTCTGCAAAATCGACAGGAGCCCTCTCCCTTCCCTGTCTCCAAAGCAAACTCCTCAGACATCTCTCACTTTTCTAGGTGGCTCATTTGTGACCTTCCTTATCCTTGAAGAGTCTTTTCCTCCTCAGTAGGCAAA
This sequence comes from Myocastor coypus, assembly GCA_004027025.1. Classification (NCBI taxonomy): domain Eukaryota; kingdom Metazoa; phylum Chordata; class Mammalia; order Rodentia; family Myocastoridae; genus Myocastor; species Myocastor coypus. The sequence continues at coordinate 104,107 of PVJA010000064.1, read as the reverse complement.
GCCTCCATTGTTTCTGAGTGGCTGGTGTTTTCCCAACAAAAGTGCTGGTTCAGATTGGTTTTCAGCTTCTTGGAAATCTGACAAATATGGAATCACAGAAAGAAAAGGACCTGGCAGGTTTTGTGGGATGTATGAAGAAAAAAAAATGTGTTTATCAGTAAAACTAGAAAGTAAGTTACCCTACTAATTATCCTGTCAGAATTGAATTTAGGATTCTGGAAGGTGGGGATAATGAAGTAGCACGCTCTTCCTCTTTCAGTCTTAGAAAGGAAGTTACACCTCTATTGAGCATTTGTGTACGCTTGAGTTTCAGATGCTTTCTATGGCCAAAGAGGCAAAAACTAAGGCCTAGGCGTCAGGAACCCTGTAAGGAAACCAACCCTCTGGGCGCGGCCTCATGAGAGCCCTTGCGGGAACTCTTCTGCGTCCCTCCCTTCTGAGGAGCTGCTGAGAGCTTTATCTCTCCTCGCTGTCTTTCCCCTTGGCGATGCCAGCACACACTTTCAAATGCTGGGCACAAGTTGTGGCCTCGTATCTACACTTCTGTGCCATCACAGAGTGACAGCCAAGAACTGGGTGACTGCAGTGCCGTCTCTTTCCCCCAGGACCATCGCTGAGAGTAAAGCCAGGCTGCCTGCACCAGTGCCCAAGCTTGGAGCTTCCTCTGATAGCAGCCTCTTCGCTTTTTCCTTAGAGCTAAACCTGAAAGCTTTAAGACATCCTGTTATCTCTGAAGGAATCTGGTTTTTTTCGTTTTTTTTTTTTTTTTTTTTTTTTTTTAATCTCCTTTTTTATTTAGTGACTGGGGCTTCCAAGGGCAACTCATTGTCCATACCCATCTCATCCTCAAATTCAGGGTACCCCACCCTTGCTATACTTCTTCCCAGTTTTTAATGGTTCACTATTCAGAAAGGTTGCACTGTACGCATCTGTTCTCCATGGCACTCAAGCATCTCATGGGATAGAGCATATAGCTTTCATTTTACAACAGCAGAAAAATGGGATTTAGGAAAAATAAGTGTTTTACATTAACTTAGAGCAAGTACTGACTGGTTCCACTAACCCAGGTCATCTGACGATGGGCCCTTCGTTCTCTCTCCTGTGTTAATTAGCTTCTGTCACTATTTCAGTGTCAGCTTGTTTGCTTTGGCTGTTATAATGGCTACATGATTGGGGACTTATTGGCTAAAGGACACGTGATATCGAAATGAATAGAATGTGTCTGATCTATGGTCCCATGGGTGCACTGTAAAGGGCGGGCTGGTATCAGAATAGCTTTAGCCAATTTCCAATCCTATTATTGATTTCTTGCACCATACACTGTTTTACCTAAAAACAATCTTCAGCTAAAATTCACTCTCTCAGTATCATTCCTCTTTGCCCATGTGGAGAGTCTCCCTTTTTTTTTTTCAGAATACAATTTGTCTTATTTTCCATACGTAAGAGTAATATAAAATTTAGATAGGGATAATTTGTCTTTGTCTCCACTGATCGAAGCTTACATTTGTAAATGTGCGCACCCTTTCAGTTAGGGTTATGCATATTAGTGAGAGAATTGGGTGACAGTGGGCGGAGTTTGCTGAGAATTTCAGTCACAGAGTGTGACTTCCGTGCTTGTGGATTTATCTGTATATTTTAATTCCTTACAGCTTTTCCAAATGTCAGCATTTAGAAATGAAATTGTCCACACTTTGCGTCAGTTTTGAAACATTTCTTACGAGCCTAAGAAAAATCTTTCTTTCCAGTTTTGTTAGCAACTACAAACAAAATGTCCCTGTTCTTCCTTCAAAGGAATGTCAAATTGTTTCTGGTTCCACATAACTCCAGAGTAATTGCAAGTATTTGTATACAATAACAATATCCAATTTCCACTTGACTTAGCATCACAGAATTATTATTATTACTGTGGAGTTTTCTTAATAATTTATTCTCGAAAAGATGTGAGTATCGTGTGTCTATTGTTTGCAACTTCTACATCTCTCTGATTTAGTTCTTTTTTTTTTTTTTTTTTTTTTTTTTTTTTTTTTTTTTTTGTCTTTTTGAGACAGGGTCTCGATATGCAGTTGAGGCTGGTCCTGAGCTCACTTTTGTAGCCCAGGCTGGTCTCAAACTCGCACCAATCCTCCTGCCTAAGCCTCCCGAGTGCTGGGATTACAGGCGTGAGCCACCACGCCCGGCTAATTTAGTTCTGACAGGAGAGGGAAAATGGAATTAAGGTCCAAGAAAAAATGTTTAGTACTATAGGAAGAAAACATAAATTATACATGAGAAGAATTATGAGCTATAGCAATCACACTTCTGATGGCCCTTGTCTTGCTTGGAATCTCCTGATAGCCTATAGAACTCAACCAAACTGCTCAAGAAAGTTGTCAAGGGTCAGCACATTTGTTTGTCTTGTTCTCTCTCACCCTGGGCAGAACATTGTTATACCTGGTAAAGCTATTCTGTATCACAAAAAATCCTGTATTTTCCGTTTCAATTTTTCTCTCTTGCTGTTTTCCCGTGAGAATAATTTCCTCACAGGACTGTTCCCATACCTTTTTCTCCGCTACCTTAAAAGAATTCATCTTCCAAGACTATGTTGTCTTTTCTAGGATGTTTGCCTTAACCAATGAAAATCTCATGGAGACATTCTGATAACATTTGTGGCTTTCTGTTCTTATTCCTCATCTTCCTATCTTATGATGGCTGTGCACCTTGCTTATATTAGATTGTAAAATTCTGAAGGGTCATGAAGAGCGTTATCCATTTTTTATCTCCCCATAATTTCAGCACACTATCTTACTGATAGTAGGAGGTTGGGAAATATTTGTTCAACTGAAATGAATCAACACCAACTCCATGGGAAATCCAATCACCAATACTAAATCTTCCAGAGTATTTATTTAAAAGAATTCTGTCCTCTCTCCTCCTTCTAAGTGCATTTGGGCAGTATAAAACTGCTCAAGAAAAATTCACCATATGCATGCTTTTCATAACTATGATCAAATATTGAAGGACATAAAAAGTTCAAATAAACTATATCCAGCACTGTGTGTTCCTAGGAATATACATTTGAAATGATTATGAAAATTTATCCAGCAAGTGGCTTTGGGGATAATTATTTCACCTTTAAATTGTCTGTCCTTTACAAGGGACACATTCATGTTTCACCTTGGGCAAACGTGAAGCTCTGGTCAGAAGGAGCTCTCCAATCTGAAGCGACAGCGTTGTGTAACTTCCTTAAAAACTACCTAGTACCTTTCAGTGAACTGTGTTCTTCCACTGGGACAAATGCCTTCTAATATTTTATATATTCCTGGTCAGTGACTTTAAAAAAATCTACCCAATTGCAGTCTGCCATTCAAAAGGAATATTTCTGCAAAGAGAAAGATGTAAAAATGTAGGCATTCAAGTGAAAATTCAATCCTTCACAGTACAGAGCCTCTGCAAAGTCTTTTAAATGACCCTTTTTATCATGGTGCCATGGCTGGACCTTCCTGAATAGTGAGACCTGTAAGAAAAATAGGTGTGTGTGTACAAGTGGTTGAGTAATGTATTACTCGTAGGCACTTTGTTCTTTTTGGCAAACTGACCTTATCAAAGGAAAAAAAGCCATACATTGTGACAAGGTGAGCTTTACCAGAAAGTCTGAATTAGGAGCACAGGTCCTCTGTTATCCGGACTTAAATGTGATCAGAACGACAAAAGCCAATCAAACAAACAGAAGCCATCAGTTAACCTCTTAGAGACGGTAAGATATTGAGTTTTGTTTACATACAAAGCTAAGCTTTCTTAGGTTTAGCCATTAGAGATTAATTATACTGAAAACAGCAACCATAATAAATTATTTTCCCTTGAAACACTTACCTCTTATAGATTTTTTTATTGTGTCAATACTTTATGGTAAACTATATCAATAGGTTGTTGATCAAATATCACTCTATTAAGAGCAAATGTTGTGGCTTATCTTTTAGATCCATAGATAACCTTCAAATGCAAGATTCAAATTTTGGTTAATATTGTAATTAGAAGGCCTGGGTAGTTGAGAAATAAGCCCCTCAAACTAGGAAAAAAATCTTTGCTCATGCTGATCTAAAAATCTAGGGCCACTGCAACTGCAGGACATTTGACGGTGTATGCATCTGCTTCCTCTTAATCCAAAGAGAAGAATTTTCTTTTCCTTTTTTTTTTTTTTTCTTCTTAGAAACATCAATAGGGAGGTGGGTCATGCTCACACACTGTGCTCTGTAGAACTATTGTGAGGGCAATATGCAATATGTCAACTTTCAAAAAAAAGAAACGGGAAAAGAAAAAAAAAAGTAATGTTGATTTAAAAGTGTTAATGTTTAATTGTTTAATCAATCATATACCCACATGTATTAATCTAAACTGATCTGATGATGAAAATATGTAATATAACCACTGCTAAATTTAAACAATAAAAATGTTAAATTAAAAAAAGTAATGTTTATTGAAAGTGCTAATGTTTAATTGTTTCATCAATCTTATATACCTATATCAATCAAAACTGATCTGATGATGAAAATATGTAATATAACCGTTGTTAAATTTAAATAATAATAAAATATATATAAATTAAAAATAATAAAAAATATAGAAAAAATATCTAGGGCCAATTGTTTCAGACATGAGTTCCAGGAGGAGTAATAGACAGAGTCCATCCCTTGCAACATGAGCAGACACGGGCAAGTCCCCCTTGCTTATCTGCAAGTCTTTTTCCTTTGTAATAAACAACTGGGCCTTTCCAGATGGGCAAAATCCTTTGAAATGGGTAAGACCACGGGAGAAGAGTGACCTCTAACGTAGCCGCAGGCACACGAGAGAGTGGCGATTTTGCTTCTGGTAAAGGACTGAACACGTGGCTACTGCCCAGTTACTGTGCGTGTGAATTCACCAGGTGTGTGTGTGTGGGGGGGGTTATATTTGGCCAATTAATCACTTTACTGCTGAACAAGGATGGGTAACGGTGCAGGCAGCCTGCTCCTCCTCAGCACCAATGGGATTCCTGCACGCATAATGTCCTCTCTTCAGAAAACGATCCCAACAAGTGCTATGATTATTTATTTTCTTTTTGAAATAAAGGCACCAATTCAATCACATTTTTAAAGCTCTTTGTAGCAAAAGAAACAGAAATTAAGCTCCCCCACCACCCTCTGTCCCCTCTCTCTTTCTCTTCCCTTCTCTCTACCCAGAAACAAATGAGAAAGTCACCTTTCCCCACTCAACTCTTGGAAATAGCTAACTTAAATATTAAAAAAAAAATGGTGATCAAAATGTGCATCACTAGCCTTAATTAGCCTGTGTGCTTGCCACAGTTGTCTTCACTAATGCAGATGAAGGTGTGTTCGTCCATGTTCAATTACACATGGGGACTATCTGTGCTGCTCAGCAGATGACCAAGCTTATGATGTAGCAGATGAGACAAAAAACTCTCTTGTGAAAGGACGCATGGCTGTCCTCCTAAGTTGGCCTAATAGCACTGCAGTTAGCTCACGTGATGGCCAAAACAAAGTCAGAATTACCCAGAATCAGTTACAAGGGATAAGGGATTCTAAGTGGTCCCCCCCCCCACACACACACACGTGGCCTAGAAGTTAAGGGATGCTCAAGGCTGGCCTATACGTGCTGTCGCAATATCCATAGCAGCTTTGTGTGCCACGAAGTGTTCCTCATCAATGTGGCTTAGGCAAGAAAGATTCCTCCTCTGTAAGCGTGAGAATCAGAAACAAGAGTGGGCAGGTAGGCTTCCTTTCATACCAACTCGCCTACTGGCAAAGGTTAAGTACAATCCATGGGTTTCTACTCAGAACCTTCCACACCAACCGCCTGCCACACAGCAATCCTGGAATGAGGCCCACGGGTTGAACAGCGTTCTTTGACATTTGACACGCAATGCTTAGGGTAGCTGGTTATCAGACTCAGGGTTCTTTCTAATTTCACAGAACTATGAAGAGTACTTTCCAAGTTTTATCCAGAATAAAAGAGGGCCAAGAAAATAATCACGAATCAAAAGGAAAAATGGCCAATGAATGAAAGCTCAAGCACTGGGATGTCGTTGTCACGCTTTTAAACAACTTTGGACCATTTATGGTTATGATACCTCACATAGACCTCCATGCCTCCCTGTTATTTGATTCTTGAAATACTATTGAAATATTAAGAATCCATTTTCATTCCCATTTTACAGAATAGAAAAGACCTCAGAGAAGTTGTGACAGGGCATACAGTAGGGAGGAGCGGAAACACCAGACTGACAGTGCAGAGGGCCCCATTGGGTGAGCGTGGCATGGTCGAAGGTCTCCTTTCTCTCAGGTCAGTGAGACAGGGAAAGTCTGCGGCCATTTTTATTAGTCTCAGCCTCCTTAATAGAAGCATGACGTCTAAATTTATACAGTGCTGTACAAACTAAATTGTTTTGTCATCCAAATTGCCCTTAAGCCCACATGAGCTTCTAATCTACCAATCAGTTCTGAAAAACTAAATCTACAAAAAGAAAACATATTTTCAAAAATATTCCTGTTAGACTCTATAAAAATTAAGGAAACTGTCAAAGCTGTTCACCCAGATGATAGACATATTCTATTATAACATATTTAGCATGAGGTAAAAATCTATACCTCTGAATCGTGGGTCAATCATATGTTTTTAATGATGAGAATAAGATATTCCCAAAGTTTTCAAATACTTTGGCTGGTTTTTTTCCTAAAACCAGGAGGAAAAAGAAAGAACTAAAGTTTTAATTGTTCTGATTATAAAGGCATATTCATGGTAAAAATCACAAAAAAACATGAAAATGTTGACCTGCCATAGGTCAACTGATTGTTGTCATCTTTTTTTTTTTTATCTTGGTTTACTCTGTCCGGCAGGACTTGATCATTTTATTTTCAGGACAGCACACCTTGTCCTCCACTAGATGTAGCCAAAATGATAGTGTTAGAGTGGCAGTCCTTAGGATCAACAGGGAAAGGTCAACAAATATTCATAAAATGCCATCTGAAACTTCCTAAAGGATCCATCTGACAGCAAGAAAATGAATGCAACATTAGTAAAACCTTACATTTATGTCTTCTGTGATACATGAATACTTTTAATTGAGGCATAATTTATTCCTGCCATCTGCCACAAAATTAAATATGAATATAAAAGAAATAATAAAGAACCTAAAGATAGACATTCGGAGTCACTACTGAGAACGAGACAGCTTAGCCCAAGGAAACGCATAGGGTTCACTTGACCTTCTTTTTCTCCTTTTATGGAAAGAGCATTGGAAGTGTGATGTGGGGTTGCTGGCTCGGTGTTCTCTAACAAGGGCGATTACGATGGGGCCACATCTGAGGTGGGACGGCTCAGTGGTGAGTGGAACCACGAGCCCTGTGATAGACTCCTCTCCTCAACTCACCCCTTATTTTTTGTTGGTGCTAGGAAAATTCCAACACAGATTCATTTTACATTTTCAAGCTGATAAAAATATTTTAAGAAGTGTTTATTACCAGAGTTTTAATTTTAAGTAGGAAAGACACAGACACCAATTTTCAAAACAGTAGAGAAAAGCATAATCTAGCAGCACAGAGCACAATATGATATCCTGTACTTAGCAACTGGGCATGACAGCAGCATTTGACAGATCAGTTAAATGAAGTAAGTGTTTTCAGAAAGAAATACTACAAGGAAATACATTAGTACAAATCGAGATGCAAAACTACATCAGTACTTTACAGGGCAAACTGAAATTGCAAAACAGGAGACAGATAAACATAAGGTGGCGATTTATATATGTGCTATGATGGTTGTATTGCTCTCCCATTATGCTCCTTTTGGTATTGTACTTCGCAGTATTCTGATTATCTTCTGCCCTTTCTTTCCTCACCCTGTGTCTGTTGTCCAGGCAAGAGCTTCCAGAGTATCTCAAATTGCACAAAAATTAATTTTGAGAATTTTAATTGTATTTATGAGGGCTGTAAATTTTGCCTGGTAACAGAACCTCAAGATGAGCTATCTTGAGCCCCAAAGACTCAAGACTATAGCTTATTTATAACATCTTCCCACTAATTTTTTTCCTTTTAAAATTTCCCCAAGCAAGGCTCCTTCTGCGCTGCACACCCTAATACCGGACCTACCAGCTGCTTTCCTTCCATTCTGCCTTGCCCCTAAGTCACCGTCTAGAGAAAATATCACTAGATCAGTCATAAAACACTATCTATGTTATAATCTAAGTCCATTAAGAAACACTGCCAGTATTCACTTTTTATCCAGCATCAAATCACGCTTCTCTTTGGATCACTGAGGTCCATCCAGCCAAGGATCTTTACCACCTCTGCTGACCCCAGCGGGCTTCCATAGAGGTTCGCTAATGTGCTGTGAACTGTGTGCCCTGGTTGCACAAGTGGGTGTGCACACTCATCCAGATGGGTCTGTATGACCAGCCCTATTCTGGTCGCAGCCCGTTATGCTGCTCTGAAGCTTTCTGAAGATGTGTGATCCTTAGCCCAAAGCTGCCTGGCTGGTAAGTGACAGCTCTGAGATCGTGGCCTAGGTATGTAGATCCACAAGAGGTTTCAGCCAGGATGTTCCCTCCCACCTGGCTGAGGTGTTTGGTACCAACGTAAGCCTTCCCTCCGCGGATGGAGACCCTCGCCATCAAGCAAACAGAGCACATGTCCGATCTCACAGCTGCTTGTCTTGCTTGCTCTCATTCTGCCAGGTTGCATTCAACTCTGACTTGCCTTATGATGCGTCTCCCTGGGCCTTCAGCCATGGAGGCCAACCGCACAGCCTCCCTCCTACCCTCACCCAGCTTGCCTGCCACTTCCTGTTCTGACTTTCCTCTCACTGGACTGAGAGCCACTGGCCAGCAGGCTGTGGCCTCTCGTGTCCTTGTTCTCTTGTGTCAAGCACTCGGATCAGGGCTCGTCGTCAGGTTTGCATCTGCCAAGTACTTACTGAGGGAATAAATTAACGTGAACTTCCAGGGAGTGTCGTGTTTGAGAAACGATACTATAATTAGTTCTCTAGCATTCTATTATGGCTCAATAAAAGCTCCTGTAGACGGTGGCAGGTGGGCCTGTGAGCTATTCCTACCCGCCAAGGCTGGCAAACTTGCTTCTGTGTTTTCTTGGTTTGCCTGGGTGGATCTGATAGAGAATAACACACTGCCCAAAGGGAGTGCTCGTGTGTGTGTGTGTGTGTGTGTGTGTGTGTGTTGGTAAAGCATTTGTTTCCATCTCTGAAATGATCTGTTAGCACGATTTTTAAGGCACAAAGTATTTTATTGTCAGTTTTTTTTTTTTTTTTTTTATCGGTGTTCCTGGGTTAGTTTACTTACAGGGAAAGGGTCCACTCCATGAAAAATTTTTCCTTGACCCAGAGTCAAAACTCTGCTCTAAAAGGGCAAGGCAAGCTCCAAGAATCCTTTCTATGAGGCGGCCCAGTCCGGGGAGAGAGCAACCCTCGGGTTCTTTTAACCCTTCCTGGGATAAGATGGAGAAGGACAAGCTGCTGGAGCGTGGACTGCTGTCACACTGGCCCCTTAAACATTAGAGATGTCACTAGGGGCTGACTCCTGTCACATTCAGTCACTACAGCACCAACAGGTGACAGACAAAGGTGGACGAGCCCCACCCACAAGCTCAAAGCCGCCCGTTGTCGCTGGCGGATGACAGAGCTACCTGGAAATGCTTTTGTATGCTTTCTTCTCTTATATGCATACAGTGCCTTGCGTCTTACGTATCTGCTAAAAACAGGTATCTCTTACTTTATTATACAAGCTCTAGAAAAATGTGATGTGGGAGGCGTTTGGTACAATAAATCATATTACAGCCAATCCAAGTTATCTTGTTACATATATATATATATATATATATATATATATATATATATATATATACGGATGTGTGCGTTTATAATGGAATGCTTTTATTACCTTAAAAACCTTTTTGAAATCTCTAAAAGTAACTGACTTTGAAGCATCTGATCACGCCACGCTGGATAACACCCGGGGCATAGATGCATCAGCGCAAATGACTCAGCTCTTCTTTTAATAGTTTAAAAGGCAGGGCTGAGACTAAATCAGGCGTCGCTTAAATGCTCACTCACAGAGGGAAGGCACATAAGGAGGGCTCCAAGAGGGACTGGTGGAAACTGCAGTAAGTAGTCCCAAGACTCAGGCCAATCGGTCAGTGTGCCTTTTCCAGCCAGGGTGGCTGGTGCTCAGCCCCAGGACTGCACCCTGTGAGAAGGAAGACAGACCCGCCAAACTTTCCGATTCTTCATGGGAAGCCGGGTGGGTCTTCCGAACTGCAGGAAGTAGCCTGCTTCTTGAATGACGAAGATTTTTCTTCTTGATTCGAAGGCTGAGCAGGACAAAGAAAGCATGTGGAAAGATGGGGTCGCCTAGAAGCTACCAGTTTGTGACTGTGGCCCGAAAGACCTACACTTGCTTAATTCAAGCCACATACTGTGGCTCTCTGCCTGTTATCATTGTATCATCTAGCCACACGTACAGCTGTACCCTGCTTCAGAAACCCTTACAAATGAAAGCTATTCAGTCACAACCAATGTGGCAAAATTAAGCACATTTTACTGCAGGAAGACTATTAATAATCTGAGGTCAAAGAAGAAATATGTATAATGCAACTCACAAAACATTTTATGCTGGTGCTGGGATCCTCCATGAATTAGAGTCAAAATTAAGCAAAGATGCCATGTGTGTATAAAAGTTAAGAAGGTTCTCTCCCTCTCGGCCAACCCACAGAGTACTAAGCAAATCCTGTGGTGAGGGTTAGGGTGGCCCTCGCTTTATTTAGCACTCTTGGCTTAAGGTGAGAAGGAAGGTTATAATTCTGATAAGACTGGAAAGAGACCGGAAGGGCTGCTACCCCCAGGGTTCAGTCGTGGATGAACAGGCTAGCTTTTCCCAGGGGCTTTCTGCCAGTGATAGTGGTTGCTATCACGGAAAAGTAAAGAAGTCAAACCTGCCGCTGCTTTGAAGACTTTGCCTCTGACCAAAGATTCTTCGGATACGACCTGAGAAAATGGTTCTGAGCATGACGAGGTACAGAATGGACTCATGATGACTGCACAAAGAGATGTGTTAGAAGTTACTGATGAGCGTTTCCAAGATGGAGAGGAACCCAGCCAAGGGAAGCTGAGCGCCGTCAGTGGAGTGCCGCAGCAAACTCTGGGAAAGCCCGAGGCCCGTTCTGCCAGGCAGTGATCAACAAGCCCGGCTAGGTCTACTTTCTTGTAAGTTTAAAGAAGTAAGAAGAAAGAGACTTGGTCCTATAGGCCAGTGACATCAGTGAGTCAGCGACAGCAGATAGGCACGAGGGAAGGTGGGGGCCAGCCACAGTGCACAGCATGGACCAGCTGCACAGAGTATGCCACAAAGAATAATTGCCTACTTTATGCATTAGATTTTGTTTAATATTATATTAAGTTCAGGGGAGATAGCTCAATAGAATAAGTATCTGCCTGGCAAATGCAAGGTCCTGAGTTCAATCCCTAGTACCACCAAAAAGAAATCAAATCATTCTGGGTGGGCGAGATGGTTGAGTGGTCTAAAGCACCTGCTTAGGAAAGCTTAGGCAACCACAGGAACCGTGCTGCGATCCCTAGCACCACATGCTGCACCAGCCCCCGCCCCCAGGACAGGCTGAGCTGGCCATTAAGAAAATAAATAATAATATTATTATTATATTAAATCCAGTGGTCTTTAGTATGATGATGCTTACTATTGACCATTTACAAAACAAGTAGTATAAACATATTACTTTAACAAATTAATATGGGCTTCATTTTTAACAAACACTTAGGAAAGGTAATAGGGTCTATCATCAAACAAATTATATACAAAAAGAATGAGGAAAAGGTTCTGACCCATTGATTATCAGCGTGGTGTAAAGAGGGGCATGGGCAGGGGAGAAACAGAGGTGGATTTGAACTCAGTATGACGACTTGATCGCCTGAGGACCCGGCGATCGTGAGGTGACCGTCCAGATCCCCAGACCAGCCACGAGAAAGTTGTCAAAGTGTTCTCGGCCTCAATTTCCTCAGGTGCAAAATGCAAACAGTTCCATTTCTGTGAGCTTATGCTAAAGATCAGCAATAATGAGATGAAAATAATGCCTGGTGGCATTAAATAGCAGCTATTATTATTAAAATTATCATTATCAGTCACATAACAACTGTCACTTCCCTGGTAAAATTCATAAACATTCTAGCAATGAAGAGATTTCTAAATTGCTATTGTATTGAAGGTAGGATAGGTTTCTTGTGCTAGAATCAGGGATCTACAATTAGAAGAACGAATATACTTCCCAATTTTTTTACCTGTAGTTCTTCATCATAGGTCAACAAGTTGGAAGCCCTGCTTACAATGTATGTATACATTCACATCGCAAATTATACTCAAATGTTTGCAGGAGCTTACATTCCCCGGGGGGCTTGATATAAGGAAAAGAAGACGCTTTTCCCTGCAATTCTCATGAAACCCTAGTCTGCTCATTCCTCCACCTCGTCGTCGAGCGTGGAGCTGTGCCTTGCTTCCTGCGCAGCAGATGCTTCCGCGTGGGGCACGGTCTCGCACCCAAGGCAACACGTAAGGGGCAGGCAGGAGGAGGCGCCGCTGCAGCCTGGCTGTGCGCCCTGCGAGAGACACTGGCCCAGCAGGGGAAGGAAAGGGACCCACGCTAGGGTCCGCCTCCGAGAGGAGCCGGAGCCAGAGCAGACTGTGCACTGAGCACCTTCCAGGGCCCGAAAGGTGGAAAGGGAGCCCGGTGTGTGTATTTATAAAATGGAAAGACTCCAGTATATACAATAAGTTCCAAAATCACTAATTCCATTAAATAAAAAGCTAAAAATTTCAGAAAGCTTTACCCATGTTAAACATCAACGATCTAACTATCTATCTATCCATCTATCATCTATCTATCTATCTATCTATCTATCTATCTATCTATCTATCTATCTATGCATCTACTATCTGTCTCCAGACATGAGCTAATGCAAAAATAAAAATAGGCAAAAGGAAAGAGAGGCAATATTTGTACAAAATTGTTTTTACTGGATTTAATTTCTATCTAAAGAATAAACCTAACCAGCTGCCTGTTGGAGAAACCTAATTTAAATTATAGAAATAATTCAATAATTTTATCAACATGTTTGAATCCATGTGCACAGTCTCAGTCTCTTTAGTTTTGTAGACGAAGACTCTTCATTTCATTTCATGCAGAAAAGATGCAGAAGAAATAATACCTCTGTGAGCTGAGCAAGGCTAGAACGTGTGCATCTGAGTCCACCATAAATGGTTAGTTTTTCTTTCTTTCCTGGCATTTGTGAATTCCTCATTTCTCACTAACTCGGGATGCTGAGTTCTTTTTAAATGAGCAAAGTTGATCATGCTGTAGCTTAAGAAATTATCAACTGTACACATTTGCCAGCCCTATTTCTCCTACCACGAAGCTACAAACATCTGCAGTGATTACAATTAAAAACAGTGTAAAAGATTATCACTCCAATTATAGCTTCTGGTTCTAATCAACATGCAGCGCCGCTCGCGGGGAGCCGCACAGAGGACGCCCGTATGTGTTCTATCTGCAAGGAAACCTCCTGAGAGATTTTTTTCTACCTTTCCCTTAGCACAATTAATATATATATATATATATATATATATATATATACATATATATATATAATTTTATAGAATCTACTCGTATTAGAAAAATAGTGGTTTACTTCAATTTTAGAACGCTTTGGCATTCTATTTTTCCTTGAGTCTGAATGAACTTACAGAACACAGAGAGAATATTATTATGCTACTTAACAAAGAAGTCTTCAGGTGCTCATAGTTTTTAAAAAATATTATGTTCGTGGCCGTTGATATCTTTTGCTATCAATATCACAACTATTAAACCACATGGAAAATTGCTGGATTTTAAATTAGCACAGATATTGCAAAGAACTATTTCTCAGAATTTTAAAAGCAGTATCCTTTACAAATGCAAATCAGCTTTAAGTACTTATATAATAAATCATCAGAAAGTATAAAAATAGAATGCAATTTTTAAATTATAGGTTCAGATAAGAAAATTGTATTTAAAAATCAGTTTAAAAAAAGTCAGCAGCCAGTTGAACAAATGAAACATAAAGTTATACACATGATCAGTAAATATTTCTTGGCTACAATGATCATATTGATATTCAAGAAGAAAAATAGGAAAGAAAATAGCATTTTGTATGGTGTGAATTTTCTCTCACATTTATATTAAAGGTGAAATTTTAGACATAGCCTCTCTTTAAGCAAATTTATGCAAAAAGTCTTACAAAGTAGAAAAATTGAACAGCGTTATATTTGGTTCAGACTTTAAAAGTAGCACACATATTCTACCCACTTATTGCATAAATTAAATAGTGAAAACAAAAATATTCAGAAGAATATAATTGGGCCAAATACATCCAAACCATCAAACAAATGTTAATAATTTACAAATAACTGTGTGTTTACAGTTTGTTCATCTCAAAGTGAATGTTCTAATATGATGTCAAAATGAGGAAAATTATCAATAAAAATCCTTTTCTGTTGTATATAGTTTGAAATGTTTGAAGAGTTAAAGTTTCAGTCTTCTTCAGGTACTAGATTCATCTACTAACTCCCTTTAAGGGAGTTTAAATATTTTTATTTAAAATATCTGCCAGTCTCTGAACACCATGTGTATAAAGAAACTCAAAGCTTGCTTTTCTTACTGATCACCAACCACAAAGTTTTATATAATTCTGTAGAATGCTACAGGCTTTCCACAAAGAGCCTCCTTCGGTGATTTAAAAACCTTATTACCTATTATTAAAATTATGTAGATGCCTGGAATGGAAATCTAGAAATTGTCTCTTGTCCCATTGAAAAGCAGCTCCACTAACAGGTAAGCAGTATAAACCCCTCTTTTCATATTATTGGGAAGAAACGCCCTGCCCTATATGTAGAATGGCTTCTACCCCGTGACACAGTTAACATCATGTGAAAACGTGAATGAGTGAGATTTTTTTTTAAAGGCCTACGCCTAGGAAAATCTCAAAGACAAAAGAATGAACTGTGTGATTTTAGCGAAGTGGCCGTCACATTGCTTGAAAATGACTTGTCCCACAGAGCCCAAGTACACCTCTGCACCCAGATTGTTCCTAATGCCATCTTAATGACATTTTACAAAGCTGATGATGGAAATACGGATTTCTGAGATGACAAAAATGCCTCTGCATGGAACCCCTTTGCACCTTGATGGCCCAGAAGCTGGCCGCAGGGCAACCAGTCTGCGGCTAGGCCAAGGAGAAGGGGGTTCTGGGTACCTCGGGGAAGCAGAAGCAGAGGCAGAAAGGTAGCTCTTGGCCTCACCGGCTCCTCCTGTGCCAACTGGAGTATATCTATAGAGAGAGATGTATAGATATATATATGCATATACGTATATGAATTTTAAGAAGAACTTGATGGAAAATCAAAGGAACCAGAGAAAAAGAAATTAGAGAGGAAAGGGAAAGGAGGTAGAAGAGGACAAGGAGGAAAGGGCAGGAAGAGAGGAAGGGAAGGGATGAGACGAATTCCACGCAAGCCAAAATTGAATAACTTTGAAATTTGCGTTCTTTAAACTGATGGAAAATTTGAAGGTGAAATAATAATTTTCGAACAAAACAACGTCCCTGTGGCTGAAGCCGCTGAATCATAACTTGCACTGTCCATATCAGCAGCGCGGCTGACTGCGCTCTGGCCACTAGATGGCAGGCGAGCACCGCGCTGCGCTCAGCTGCGGCCAAAGTGCAGCGTTTGTGCTGCCGCGGCCGGGAGTGCAAGGTGGAGTGGTCAGACGCGTTGCCTTTGGGAGGGATTTCTGGGTCGAGTGACACTTCTCAAGACCCAAAGCGGGTAGGCATCCTGCCCTCCAGGTGCACACACTCCGAAAATGTCGAACGACGTTTGGAAGAGTGTAAGTCACGGTGGTATTTACTGGGACTGCCTGAGAGCTTTGCCTTCCAGCTCTGGGGGAAGCCGTGCTATTTGTTACGCAGCAATCCTTGCTGGGAAGATGGAAGGGGAAGGAGCGTCGCTTCAGCATCCAGCGCGCTCAAGCAGCTGCGCTCAGCGTTCACTCACTCAGTCATCTCTCTTTTCCTTGAGCTTTTTTTTTTTCCATCAAAATTTCTTTGTTTTCTTTCATCCGATAGTGTGGGGTCCCTCATTAAACACTATAATGTGAAAAGCTGGCTTGACATCTGCCGACAGAAAGCGAGGTTGTCTCTTTCACTATCCTATGCCAACAAATACAAAAGGAAACGTCTTTATTCTTGCTCTCCAAGTGCAGTACATTTTGCCTTATTTAATGCTACTGCCTGATTGGTAGGCACCGCGGTAACCTACTCCCAAACTTTGACATATCCATTACATTTGTATTCCTAGGTCCAAATATATACCCGAGACGCAGCTCTTCCCGGACCCCACCAGGCGCAATTACTGTCTCTCCCCAGACAGCCTCACTACCTGTCTGCTCAAAATGTCCACTGGAAAAGCTGTTTTGATCTTCTGGATCAGTTCCTTGATGTAAAATAATGGCGAGAGGTAAAATTAGGTCTCTATGCTCAGCGGTGCATGAATGATAAATCTGTTGTATTTGAGTATATTTTTAAAGATTCCTTTTAAAGTCACTTATAGCAAATTTACATATGATCAGAAATGGCATTACACGTTGGCAAACTGAAGCGCATAATTTATTTCATGTGCTACTGATATAGCCGTGTTTATACATATAATGGGCTTAACTGTTTTGATGTACTATCAGACCTGCTCAAACTCTGAAGGAGTCCTAGAAGCATTTTTCACCCATACCCACTCTTGAAAAAATTTGTACTTTTCCTTTAAGAGTGCCTCTGAATAAGACATATCGTTTTTCAAGTATTTTCTTAGCCTTGGTTCCCATACATTTATGAGAAGCAGACATTTTCTCAAGGCGTGCAATTGAGACACTTGGTAAAATAAGGACTCAGTCACATAAGCATCCTGCTTTAAAATGCAAATATTAAACACCAAAGGACGATTTGGCAAAACTTGTCCCGTAGGCAGTGTTCCATCTTGGTTTTACCCTGTGTCGTTCTGGCATGTGTGGACATAAATTAATTTGTCACGTCGATAGATAAGACACATCATCTGAGTTATTTTTTAGCTGATTGTAACTTTTAGTCAAGTTCTTCAGTTTGGAGAGCATTCCCCATACCCTATAATTATTCAACAAGTTATTGTAAAACAGATACATAGGTAGGTCTTAAGCAGGGCTCTGTGTGCACACCTGATTTCTTCCTGTACACATTCTGTGTCACCCATTCTGTGTCATCCACCCTGTGACAGGCCAGTCAGTGATTACAAGGCTTATAAAATAAGATGATACTTTCCTTATTTCAAAAATAAGTGGTTCTGTGACACCCTAAAACACTTCCTTGAGCGTGATTTCGCCTGGTTTAGAAAGGCCCTGGCTTTTTGTTTGTTTTGGTTCACCCCTGGCATCTAGTGAGAACAGAATCACCTTGGGCTTGAAAATTCACCTAAGAGTGGGGAGCGGGTGCGAAGCTATAGGCACCGACATGGGGTGCACGGTATGTAGGGGAGGATTTCCCCCTCGGCGGTTCGACTTCTCACAGAAGGACTGTGGCTTATTAATGATTTTGAGGGACCTCGTTTCCAGGATGGGTTGCAGTTATTTTAATGAAAAATACTTTTCTAAACATAATTTTAAAACTTGAACTCCCACAGGAATGAAGTACTAAGCTATTCCATAGAATGGGAAAACAAGGACACTTCTACAGGCTTGTGGTGACATAGATTGTTGTTCTGTTCCACTCATTTTGTGTTGAGATAGTCAAAAAGCTTGATAAGAACAGCCAGAGTTAAAAAGAAACACTTGTAAATGCACGAGAGCAAGCAGAAGAGTTCAAATTCAAATTACAACAGAAGCCACATCAAACAGACTTCACTAGGAATGAATTATTTTTTATTTGTCAGTTTTCTGTAATATTAATGTTTCTAAAATATAAAGAGAAATCTGCAGATCAGAATCTCACTTTAAAAATCAAATATTTGAGTCTGGTTTTTCATTCTTTCTATTTTGTTTTTCCCTCAGAGGGGAAATAAACTTTTGTTCTTTCACATAAGTTGTCCTGGTGCACCAATTAATTGCATATAAACAATCTCATAATTAAATGTTCAAATAATTGAATGCCACCGTTATCTCTGTGACAATAAATTGCAAGTGCAAAATGACAGAATCATGGCTATCTACAGATAGGCCTCTAACTGTCCCAAACCTAGAAATACCTGTTTTAATGCTATGGCGTAGATTCTAGGCTGTCACTGTATATCTTTAAGAAAAGCCAAAAGACCTAGCAGTACTCTAAACAGTGTTCCTGAAGTAAATACACTTTGAAAAACACACAAAATTACTCTTTAGTGGTTTAGAATATCACAAACTTAAATTATATTTTTAAATAAAAACCTAAATGATACCAAGGAAGGAAAATAAGATTTTATAGGAGGTCAGAAAATACATATATAGGGCATAGGAAGCATTTTACCATAACTAAAGTTTATTTCTTTTTCATTTAAAAAATATAGAAAAAGATAGCAAAAAAAAATTATATTATCAATCTGGGGAAGGGATCCTACTGATCGCTTTGTTTTGATTTCTCCCCTGGAACTTCAGTCAGCTCTTCTAAAACTCAAGCAAGACACGTGTACATAAATTCCGGCTTTCTGGAATGTTCTCCCAAAGCTCCTTCCCATAATGCACTGCCCCAGGTGGACTGCCAGGGGCAGAGCTGAGGAGGCCCAGACCTGAAGTTAGCATTGCTCTCTCTCCTTGCTGTTCCCAAACCTACAGTCCTGCTCCTCCTCACCTGAAAGAGGACTATATTGCCCTGAGTATGTGACACGACACCTGACAGATAAAGTTAAATACGATGAAATAAACTGTGAACTGTCAACCCCGAGAGGAGTGAGCGTTCGCTCCTCTGGTTTGGTGCTTCAGTGAGTTATTTACAAAATAGGCAGCCAGTCTTCAGCAGTGAATTGGGAAGGGAGGAAAGAGCAAGAGAAAGACAGTCTGACAGAGTAAGAGGAAGAAAGGAGAAAAGGAAACGGAGGAGAGGGAGGAAGGAAAGAAGAGGGCAAAGGAGGAACGGAGACAGAGGAAGAGATTCATTATCGCAGCTGGAATCCAGGAATTGGAGCAGGAAACGTGCCGCGGCCGCCCCTCCCTGCCAACGTAGGCAGCGAGGTAGCAGCACGCACTTTCATGACACTCTCCCCTCGTCGCTCTCACATGGAGACATGTGCACACGTAATCACACACGCCCATGCACACACGTATTCACACTCACCTCCACACTCACATATGTACACACACAAGCCTGCACAGGCCTCTGCTCCACCCTGAAGGATGAAAGTGTGTCTCTACTCCTCAGAATGACCCTTGGCACCTAGAGCTGGGGTGGCCTTGGAATTCCAGCGGCTGCCAGTGAGCCAGTAGCAAATCATGCCCTGGCCTGAGTCTGACGGAAGCCTCCTGTACCTAGGCTCCAGCCCTGTGACAAGGCCTGAGCCAGTGAAACAGGTGTGGAAATAATGCGGACAACCACTCGGATCTTGCAAGCCAAGGAACCTGGAATATTTTACAACTTTCTTTGTCATTAGATTTTTGCCACTTCCTGAGTGACCGCGTGATACATTTATCTCCAAGAATGTAACCTATGGGTATTTGGCGTGGGGGGGGGGGTCACAAGGAACAAAGGGACAAGGGCTTCATCAGGAATGCAAAGCTTAGGTAGAGTTAGAATTCAAGACATCAAAAGCCTCACCACCCAATTTAATCCTTTAACCACTAGGCCACACTCTCTTTGAGGATCGTTAATAGAAACAGCATTGCCCTTTTGCCCAGCTGTAGAAACCCTATTGATCTGGATCGCATAGCACTTAACACTGGATGATTTGGCCAGGAGAAGCAATGTGCACTGTTCCATGGCAAATCAGACAACAATGCTAAGATTTGCGGTAGACCCAGGGAAACAGCAGAGGAGGAGGAAGCGAACGGCCACAAAGAGCGGGCCCCATCTGCGTGTTGTACACAGCGAGGTTTCGTGCTCCACAAGAAAGCAAAGTGGTAGAGTGCAACTGTTTTAAAAGTACAACTATTTCTGCCCGGCACAGATGTGGATCATGGGAAAGGAAAGCTAATAAACCAACAGCTGAAGGCCGCATTATTGCCCTATCCTCCGCCCCTCGCTCATTTAGAAAATGACATGTTTCTCTTCCCAGTGCTTCTGCCCTCCTCCCTCTTTAGTGGCAGTAATGCTGAATGCTCTTGACATAATTCTTCGTCCACCCCTGACAGTCATTTTTTGAATCCTATCCCCGCAATAAAACACCTGACCTCAAGTCTTTCAAATGGCCATTGGCTTGGTTTACAGCCATCAGGCGGGCTCATTTGGAGCTGTCCACGGTGGTCAGGTGCTGGGGTCCTGCTGGACTCGGCTGCGCCAGTGCACGTGGCCTTCTATTCAGGTCAATTTTCTTTTTCTTGGGGATTTCTTTATTCCCTTATGGTTGAAGCACAGCAAAAATAATGGGCTTAAAAATAAGCTAAAAATATGTAAAATTCTGATACTAAATATTATCACTTTAGAAGTCATGGAAGGCAACGTCTCCTGTGCCCTGAGAGTTAATTTCAGGGTAATTGAGCAAACTGGGTGTAGGAACACTATGGAAGGCCTCATTGTATTTAACTCTAAAGTCTGCACAACACAATCACAGCACATATGCACTTCTGTGAGAACTGTGCGACTGTTCAATGAAAGATTTTGGGCTGCAGTTTGCCCAAGTTAATAGAATTCTCTTTATTTAAAAAACAAAAAAAACCAAAAAAAAACAGCCTTCTGGTTGAAAAGAAAATACATGCGTGTGGGGCCGAAGCTATGCTTGTGACATGTTTCTATATATAATTAATTGTAGGATTTTACTTCAGAATAAGTTGAAAGTTATTGTAAATAAAAAAGAACCAAATTTCCTAGGGAATTTTCAGGCAGCTGTATTGTTATGGACATTTTCTCTTTTTAAAAAAATGTTTTAAGACAGAGTCTACTAGGCTGTTATGGACATTTTCCATATAAATGAGATATAAGAAAAATTAGGAGCATATTTAAATTATGTCCTCAATCTTTAAAGTCTTAAAAATTTAACAATTTAAATTACTCTGAAATAACATTCATCTTTATGCATCTGATAAAGCAACGTTTGTTTTCTTTATTTTACACTTAATGTTTATCAATGGTTATAAAACTTTTCATCAGAGTATGATCTGTCCTCATAAATGCTTTTACAACTGGTGTGCTGTGCAAGTTTTATCAGTGCTCACATTTGATTCTTTCTTTCAGAGAGTAGCCCATAAGATTTCTTGATGGATAACACTGGATATAAAATACTCAACTCACACAACTGAAGATGGACGAATAATGCAAGCTGAACTGTGTCTCTTTAAAGGACTACAAGGTTCCCTTTGACATTCAAGCAATGAATGTAAGGAGAGAAAGAGAAATTGAATTTAGCTGATGCAAATGAAATTAAAACTAAATTGGTTGTCACATCAAACCGATGTTAACTATGGAAATGTTTTCTGTTTATGAGACCATGGTTTAGCATGTATAGTGCAGCAAAAGTGGGATTTTTTTTCATGTTTGTTTAAAAAAAGAAATTTAAAAAGGATAGATGGTGAAGTGATTTAGAACTGTTGCCACCCATCCATGTAGAATTGAGTGGATTATGAATCATGAAAACAGTGGACGCGGGGTGCTGAGACAAGCGCACACACATGTCCACACACATATTCACGCACATGTCCACGCACAGGCGGCTTTCCTGGGCTGGCTGTATCCCATTACATCACTGCTTCAGATGCATTCATTCCCTTCAAGATTGTTGGCTGTTTCAGGTTAACTACCAAAATCATTTGCCTGAGAAGCGAGATTTAATTGTCTTACAACTACCTCTGTGAAGTACAATAGGGATTACAAGTACCCATTGATTATACTATTGGGGAGAATAAGGGACTCTTATGCTAGCATTTCGCATTCATTTTGTCATTGCATTCTCTTTGAAAGAGACCAAATGGATCCCAGCAGGTGAAGGCAAAGAAACCTGAAAGGCCCCCTTTGATGAAGGACAATACCACAACCACCCAAACCCCCCTCATTTTTGGAGATTATAAAACCTTATTAAATCATGCCCTGTTAGATATTGATTGAGAGGAAGCTAAACTAAAACCAACAATAGCAGCATGGATCAGAGAACGCTGAGTCCACCAATGGGCCCTAAACACAGTTAAGCCTTTCAATCCTTTTTTTTGGGGGGGGTGGATTTTTTTTTTCACTATTTACTTTTGTTTAAACCATTATTCCAGAAAGTCATACAATTATAGCTGCTTTGTCAGTCAAGAATAGATCGTAGCTGTCCAGTACTTCATCTTTTTGAATGTAGCAGTGTATTGTACAAACAATATTACACTTGGTTAAGATTGAGGATTATCATTATGATTATTGGGGGGGTGCAATTCGGGGTAATTATCATAATTGTTCTTGACTCTGGGACCCCTTTGATGACAGGGCTGCTTTAAAGTAAGCCACTTGGACATAACAACCCAAGATATTTGAAAAGAGACTGCTGCCAGAGCCAGCCCTGAAAACTCACCCGTATTTTAAGGCTGTCTTGATTTTACCGGGCTGTGTGGGTTCCTGGTCATCTGTGAGCACCACAGCGAGCAACCCCTTGGCGACAAGCACCTCAGTAGGCTTGAGCGTGTCTGCTTGAGAGGAGACTTCTGCAGGAGGACTCCGTGCTAATTAACTGCCAGCCTTAAAGAAAAAGAAAACAATCAGCAGACTGTATTTTAGAAAGACACCGCACCAAAAAAACTCCCAAACAAGAAGCAAACTCCTGTTCCGGACGACAGCTTTTCCTCCTAGCTCCCAGGCCCTAGGCAGAGGAAATCTGTTTACCTTAAATTTTTCTCATGTGACAAAAGTTTTCACTTTTCTTGCCAGCTGCCTATAGATAATCGCTTTTGCTCTTCCCTCTAGACAGCTAATTATTCAATAATCTCAACCCCCCAAGCCCCCAAAAGAAATTAAAACTAAAGGAAATGAAAGAAAAGCAGGAAGAAAAGAGGAGAGAGGAAAATATTCAGGTAAAAGTAAATTCTCATGCAAAAAGTGGTAGTTCACCAGGCTTTTGGTGTTGCAGTTGAAAAAATCAAGACAATAAAATTATTAAACTGTTAAGATGATAATGTTTATATTAAACTACTATAAAGGATAAACAAGCGTAAGCTCTTGAAAAATAATTCTTCAAAGGAACAGCATGATGTGCAGTGATATTGGTATCTGAAAAAAGCTGTCCTGACTGTAGTTGCCTTACAGCACTACAGAAATAAAGACCTGCCTGAATTGAAAAAAAAAAAAAAATTAAAAGCAGAATTTACCTCGGTGAACTTTACTCTACTTGATAGACAAAAATAGTAGCAGCCCCTGGAACGCACAGCACGCACAAGGATATTTTCCTGGAAGACGCAGAGGAAGAACAAAGCCCAAAGTTGTGTCTTCTCCTTCAAATTCATCTCTGAATTTTGATTGTCCAAAATGTGAACAGGAAATAAAATCTTTCACTTGGATACAATAAATACAAACGCTAAAGAAACCCTACAGAACTACTGTCTTTTTAGATAAAATTTTATTTTTTCATATTCTATTCTTAAGTTTACTCAGCTTTAAAATGTTTAAACTGTGTTCATAATTAAATTTGCTATTTAATAGCATCAGCCTTACTCAACTTTCTATTTTGCTGCTATCAATAATGTTTACTCATGAAATTTCCTGAAATTGTTAGCTCAGACTTGGAAGTCAGGCATTATATATTTGAACCCTTTTAAACAGTTCCCATCAAATAATATAATTTATGAATGATAATTTCCTATTTTTCTTTATACTACTTCCTTACATAACAACCTCAGTAAAAACTGAAACATTTAATATCATACCTAGTACATTTAAAATCAATATATTCAATCATTATTTTTAAAACATTTTGAGAAAATTATTTAATTGACAAAAAATATTGTCAAGCTACTTGATGGCGGATAAGTTTCTTCAGAAGTGGTGTGGATATATTTTAATAAAGGCGGAGAACCAGTCCAAAATCTCCAGACTTTCTTATGTAGGACATAGATAATTAAGTAACAAAATCTGCTGCTAATTTTCTTTGCACTAGATTTGATTTTTTCAAGTGTTTTCTCTTAATCTTCTTCTGGTTAGTGAAGTTCCTTTGCTGATTTGTGCTTCTGAAGAAAATTTGCGAATTGTTTGCTTATGTGTGATAAGTTTTTAAGTCACTCATCAGATGGTGATTTAGAGTATCCCTTCTCCTAAGTAAGTGACTAGAATATGAAATAACTATTTAAACTGTAAGCAGAGTACTTTTTAAAAATGTCTTTAAATCACATTTCCGATTTTCCACTTCTAAAGTGTCCTGTAATTTTAATTCCTTTAGGATGACTCGGAAAGTTACTGCACAACACTTCTATTTCCTATAAAGCACTATGACAGCTCACTTACTAATGGTTTTGGTCATGCCTTTCTTCCTGCACGCGTAGAATATGTATTACCAGTCAGGGCCGCAAGCACTCCGCTCATAGGTATTTCCAGGTGCCTCTCTGATTGCTTTCTCTTTTCTCACATTTAAAGGTTACCAACAAGTCTTATTTTGGTTTCAGATCCTATCGCTGTCCTTAAAAATTGAAGTTTAATTCCGCTTTATCATTGAATCAGGCGGACGTTGGTGATCAAATTGCATATAATGCAATCCTGTATTAAGTTTTATGACCAGCAACTTAAATTTATGTCGATAATATTCACAAACAGCTACTAACAGTGTCCAAGTTGGCATTTATTTAGTACTTTTGACAAAACTATAAAATAATTTCAAACAATTTGCAACAGAAGTATAGTAAAAAAGAAAAAAGTACTATATATTTTATTTATTTCACATTACTGAAAACACAGAAAACAGCCTATTTCCTAGTCTTTCCTCTCTACACATTCACAGAGCTTTTTAAAAAACCTTCTAGCTTAAATAACCTTTTACCAACGTGTCTTAGAAAAATTAAGATATTTTCATCCATACCTGCCTAAGCCTTCCAAAACACTGACCCACAGACTTCTATGGTGCACACATAAAATGTTACATCCTTCCTTTAGAAAAACATGAACTCAGGAAGTCCTGCACAGTTGACATCCAAATGAAAACTCAGTGATTTCTATTTGTTTTTTAAGCTGAAGAATCGGCTCAAAAATACTTTGGATGCTGCTAGCATCTAGGCAACAAATAGTTTCTGCTAGATCACATACAATTCTTTTCCTCAGATGCGTGTGTCAAATTCATGTGACTGGGGGACTAGCTGTCATTTAGGTTGCAGGAGTCTTGTTATTGTGACAGCTTTTAATTAAATGAAAGATATATTGGATTTTTAAAATTAATAATAACAATTAATCATCTCTTTTCAGAGACATTTGCCTTATGATAATGTTTCTTTCTGGTCAATTCAGTGGAACAAAATTTGGCAAAATGTTTCGATTGTCATTTCCGAAGTTGCTAAGTACAGAAAATAATTCTTTCTACATGTGGATGGTTGTCTGTCAGTAGCTTACATTCGCTTTGAGTTCTGCCTTTTGACAGAGAAAAGAAAATTTTATTTCCAAAGGCAGAATATTCAGTGTTTCACCTAGAACTTCACCAAATTTTAATACTGCTTCACTTTCTCCTTGGAGTTTCCACATGAAAATTCTTGAATGAACTCAGCGACAAAAATAAGCTGTTGGAACTCTTCATCAGACTACAGAGGCAATGTTTATGCAGGGACACGAGAGCCTTTCTGTTGACCTGGTGGGACTTCCCGCTACACCCTCCGAGCCTGTGTACAAATGATGGGCATTGATTTTTCTCATTCAGCATGTGGACTTGGGGAACACCTGCCGAGGCAATTCTGAAACGTCAAGTCCTTTCTTAGAAGGAAAAGTTGAGACATGGGCTATCCACCCATTCAGTCGGTTAGCACGTTCAAGTCCTAGGTCCCTAGTGTCCCGAGAAAGTTGGTCGGGGGCACCATTCTTCTGTGTCTTCTCCAGAAGTACTGACCACACAGCAATGAAACACTTTGGCCCGTGCTTTCTACAGTGAAAACTCGGAAAATGTGTACATACGTTTCATGGAGGCCATAACCGTCTCTCTTCTCAACTACCCAAAATAGCTGGCAAGCTTTTCTTTTGGAACTGTCCTCAGAGTGAATCTGATGGTTGCAAGAAAAATACTCTGTATTTAGTGGTCATAATTTATGTTTCAATCCAATGCAAACATCTCTAGCCAGCAGACTTAATTCCATGTTTCCCAATATCAGATCTGTCTTTGTAGGACAAAGTATTCCTTCATAAAAGGTGTCCAAGAGTGGATGAGCAACTTCTGAAGGTGAATTCTCTGAAGAGCCCAAATGGTTTGAGCAAGGGGAGCAGAGTTGAAATGAGGGAGAAATACCTAGTGGGTCCGAGGCCTTTGATTTTTTTTTTTAATTTTATTTATTTATTTATTTTCTTGTTTCAGAACCTTTGTTTGTTTATTCACTCATTTTTTTTTATGGCTGGCTCAGCCTGCCCCGAGGGCAGGGCTGGCACAGCATGTGGTGCCGGGGATCGAACCGCGGTCCCTAAAGCCGCCCAAGCTTTCCCAAGCAGGCGCTTTAGACCACTGAGCCATCCCGCCAGGCCCGGCCTTTGATTTTATTGAGTGTTAATCAGAATAATCTGTCACAAGCCCTCTCGCTATCCCTTGAGGAGCTCTTGGTCCTCCTTTCTGAGACAGCAACCTCTTGCAGCAGGGGATGCAGTACCAGCTGTTTCCAGTGCCGCACTCCCTCTCAGGTAGGCCTGGGGAACAAGTCCTCTTGACGGGTAAACGCTAAGGCTAGCCTTCATGTGCAGATGATATTTAATACTTTTTAGATAACCCTGAACCGCCACACATGTAAGTACCATTATTTGTTAGTTTAGTTAAGTTCAAATTAATGTATTGTGTTCAAAACCACACATTGGGAATACAATAAGATGAATAAGAATTAATGTAGTATTCTCTAATTTGAGTTGAAAATTTTGTTATACTAGTGCTAAACTATTTCCAAAGAGGTGGAAAAAAAAAAAAAAAAAACTTGCCTTGATCAATGACTTACATTTAAAGATAAGAAACTAAGGTTAATCACCAAGTTTAGCGACTGTGTTAGGTGCCTCCTTTAAAATTTAAATAACATTTTCCTCGTACAGAAACATGGATGTGCAGACTTTTGAGTTCTGACTGTCTATTATAGTAGATTTCCCTATTATGAATAAAGACCATATATTCATGAAGTATATTCCCTCCTGAAAATTCTGCTGTTATGCAGTGTGTTTCCTCACCATGGAATGCCTACTGGACACGCTCACCACAGGGACTACTCCTGGTCACGAGCAGCAGCGTAGGTGGGAGGACTCCGGCATCTGGGCATGCTCTGCTTTCCACTGGAAACGTTTCAACTGAATTCAGATTTCTCCATCCTAATTTAGCATTGATGCCTTCTCAAAGAATTAAGTGAATTAAATTTCTTAAGTTTTAGTCACAGTACCATCTCCATCTCTAGGCCATGCCCCAAGTGAAATCAAGCATCCTGATCACAGGCTCCTATGTTAGACACATGGGCGGACTCCGTGACTTCCTGACCCATGGCTGTATCTCTTCTCTTTATGCAGCCACCTGACCTTGCTCCTCACATGTAATATTATGCTACCTGGATTTTAAGACATGCTAACTGTTGTCATTCACAGTCAATGGCTTTCTCTGTCAGGAAAAATATTTTTCACTTTCGCTGGCCTGAAGTGATGCTTTGAGATTATTCCTTCATTACCTGGTAAGTGTAGTGTGTTATATGTTGCATATTGTGGCCTAAAACTTAGAAATTACTTCTCCCAAGCTTTGTTTCCTAAATAAAAAGTTTCTGTAGTGAGCTTTTCCTCCAATAATGGCTGCAAAAAGAAAAAGAAGAAGAAAATCAAGGTAATCCCTTGAGTCATTTTATTCTCTTTTGCCTTGCATAAGAACCTAATGAGGAATCTTTTTAATGGCTCAAGGGAAAAATCATAAAACTCCAGGCCTGATTACTGCAATTTGTAGGTTTCTCTGACATATTCAGTTTAGAAAAAGAATGCAGGATTGTTTGAGGACATGCTTAATCGCAAAGGAAGGTAGACCTGATCACCACTTTCCTAAAATGCTGAAATAACAGGTTCACTTATTCAGTTCTTATGGCAACATTGGAGCATAGGGCGAGAATGTGGAACTAGATTGGGATCCTGGTATTACCCTGAGGAGAGGTAGCTGGACCTTGTGGGCTGATTCCAGTACCAACGTAGCCGAGGTACACGGAGCATTGTTCTCAATAATAACATGACGTTCAGTCTCTCTGTTTGGTCTAGCGGTCTGCAGAGCAATTTCCTGTGTGTCTTGTTGGCCCAGTGTTAGAATTTCCCTGTCCCTTCACTTTTAGTTTTCTTTACCTCCTCCCCCTTTTGTTTGTTTACTCATTTGCTTGTGCAGCAGTTTAGGAAGTGACAAGGTGCTGCCGTGCTTAAACATGGCTTGTGGCCGGGCGTACAAGCGTAGGGTTGGCTCTTAGAACACTAGGTTGGACTCTCCTTTAGCACTAGAGTTCAGTAACTCTTGTGGTACAGGTCCAGACGCTGAGCTCCAACATCTAGTATGTATGACTGGCCTCCGGCTTCTTCTATATCAAAGGCATCTCAGCATTGCTTTCTATGTATCAGATTTCTAAATTTCGGAAGTGATCTCTTCATTTGCTTTTCCCTCCTAAGTACCCTTATGGCCAATGGAATTTTGTTTCACATGACGTATATTCAAAGGAACTTTATTCAAGGTCTTGCCTGCCATTCTCAGGACCCTGAAGTGAAATTTGTAGTCTGCTGAGAGACATCAGTTGAAAGTGAATCCAGTTTCATTGCCTTCCTTCCTGAGCAGGGTGCTTTGGAGCTCACTTCTTAGACTCTGGACTTTGAATCCTTCCTCTTTCAGAAGACAGCCATTTGACTGAGCCTATCTTTCTGGTCTACTGTGAGGAACAGCCTGCTCTAGGAGGCTGACAGAGGACCAGGTTAGGACCACCCTGCTCTAGGAGGCTGACAGAGGACCGGGTCAGAACCACCAGCCTGCTCTAGGAGGCTGACAGAGGACCAGGTCAGAACCACCAGTCTGCTCTAGGAGACTGACAGAGGACCAGGTCAGCAAGTTTCAGCTGGCCTTCCTGGAAAGTCACACTCTCGCCTATGAGCTCTGATTCTCTGCCTCAGTTTGGCTGATAGACCTCTTCTTTCTTTCTTTCATCTTGGCAACCATCTCTGTCACTGCCCTAGGCATGGTGCTTCCAGAATGAGGGCCTTTCTTCTCATCAATGCCCATTAATGACCACAGTGTCAGTCGTTAGGCAATGGCAGGGTCAACTCCACGCAGATGGACTGAAGGTATCTCCAAGCTGAAGATCCAGGTACAGAACTCCGCAGTAGACTTACCCTCTCCATCCCTTGTGACCATGGTGGCTTGTTGGATTCTCCATCCTGGGAGCACAGAGCTTACGGAATTTTGGTTCTGCCTCTGCCTCAGTGTTGTCACAGGCAAAGTGGTAGTGAGGCCCCAAAGACTAAAATTTCACTAGCTGATGGAGAACAGTGAGTCCAGTACCTACAGGACATAGGTAGATTCGAGCATGCTCCCCAATTACCTTGACTCTACTTTTGGGCATGGCGAGACAGTTCAGCACACGACAGACGCTAGCTAGCTGCCTGCATATCTAAAATGATCATTAAACAGCAGGTGCTGTTTTTTTTTTTTTTTTTTCAAAGAAAGGAGACACAAAGTGTATCTTTGCATGTCAAACATGGATTGTATAACCCATAGTAATGTTAAGCAAGTAATATTAAGACAGCTACATCGAACTGGTGCTTTTTAAAAGAAACTTTTTACTCTAAGCATAACGTAGAATGGAATTTTCAGTTAGCATTTAATTCGCATCTCCATATGCAGGAAGCAAGAAAAAGAAGTTGTTAATAAAAGGCCTGCTTTCCGGTAGGACATGATCAGTGTAGCTATTGGGAATGGAACTCAGGACCTTGTGGTTGCCAGGTGGGCACTGTATCACTGAGCCTTACCCCCACCCACAACAGAAGTTATAAGGGACAATAAAGTCCAGTGATAATGA
Organism: Myocastor coypus; assembly: GCA_004027025.1. NCBI lineage: Eukaryota > Metazoa > Chordata > Mammalia > Rodentia > Myocastoridae > Myocastor > Myocastor coypus. The sequence continues at coordinate 73,697 of PVJA010000064.1, read as the reverse complement.
CACTGTTTCTTCTGCTTGTAGACAAAACCTTGTCAGTTTTATACTTCTGATTTCTTAATGCAATCAAATGAATGCCTCAAAGAGCAACACATTAAAACGACCATTTCATAGCTTACATTTTTTCAAAGGAAGTTTGCATTTGATCTACCCTGGAGATCAGTTATGTTATGGGATTCATGCTTTGGCTGATTAGTGTGTTTGGTTCCTAAAGCTTTCCTTTTCTATTCGAGAAGATTCCAGTTTCCACTGCAGCTTCTCCAACATTTGCACCACAGCGACCGTAGCTGGTGGGGAATCAACATGCAACTCGCTAATTCTGATCATAGTTGGAATGAAGAGTTCATCTTCTACTGTCAGCTCAGTTCGGCCTTCCCAGGCAGAAGAGAGAGAGAGAAAGAGGGGGAGAAAAAAGAGAGGAGAATAGACTAGGACAGGGAGAGCCAAGAGAAGGGACGGAGGAACAAAGTCCCTTTTCTCTGCATGGCTCAGATACCAAAATCAGAACCTCAGGGCAGGTGAGATAGCCAAGATCAAGCTGTGATTTAATGGAAGGACATAGTTTTTCTTTTTCTTTGTGTGTGTGTGTGTGTGTGTGTGTGTGTGTGTGTGTAGTACCGGGGATCCAACTTGGTACCTTGCACTTGCCAGGTATTCACTTAAGGACACAGTTCTTGCAATATAATCACACAGCACTGTTTTTACATTCCATGTTGGGAACTAAAGAGGTTAATTTTCTTGTATTTTTCTTTTTATTTAAAGGGACCAGTAACCCAGAGCCTCAAATGCTACCACTGTAGTTTCTATTCTCTATTCCCTTTCTAGAGAAGGTGTGATGAATGTATTTTTGCAAATAACTTGTATTCCACTTCATCCTTGGTAACACAATTATGCTTATAGTTTTTGTACCATAATTTCTTCATTTCTATTAAAAAATATTCTTCTGAGGAAGTCTGTTGGTAAATAAACCATAGGATAATTCACCATTCTGTTGTAAATGCTACAGAATATAGTCTTCACATTTCAACGTTTGAATTAATTTAGAAAAAAATAAAATTGGAGTAGTTATCCAAGGCAGCTATTTAATGTAGTTGTTTCTTAAGGTTAATTGTGTATAGGTGAAATGTCTCCTACTTTATATTACCAGTCATTAACAGTCACCGGGCTGTGATTTTTGCCTTTAGGATGTTCCTTAAGTCGACACGCCAAAAAAAAATGCTCTGCGCATCCCTCAGTGTAAAGTGTTCTCATTCTATAGTTAAGTAATGTCATTCTTAAGGAGAGAAAAATGCCTACCCTAGGCATTTGCTTCTAAAAAAAAAAAAATCCTTCATTTAAAAAAATACAAGATCTACAAAAAGGGGCAGTTTGAGCTTTTATTATATGAATGATTGTCTCAATTTTCCATTTAATTTTCATAATGAAAAACTGGCACTTTCCATTGATTTACTTTGACACTTGAATAAAACATCACCTGTTTTATTTTCCTAATCTCTAAGTAAAGGCGGTACTTACCTAGACTATTTTGAGGAACAAAATGTTAATGATGTTAAATTATTTTAATTAAACTAAAGCAGCTCTCTGAGATAAAGAGATGTAAATATCAGTGCTCAGAACTCTAAACTGTACTTTTGTCTAAGTAATTTGGTCTGGTTCTAATGAAACAATAAGTGGTTATAATTGTTTATTAGTAGCAGAGTTCAAGTCATTGTTGTTTACTTACTTACTTTAACAGAAATGCCTAGAAAGAAGTAGGTTTTCAGATGAATAACTTTAAAATTACAATTAGAATTTTCACTATATTTGAAAAGTTTATTTAAAAATATTTGTAAATACACTGTTTCTAAACAAGGGACCAAGCTCAAGGAAAGCCCTGATGACAGTAAGAGTTCTTTCTCCAGAAAATTTGGGCAAATCGTATTCATGGAGTGCGGGTGCATTTCGCTGTCTGTCCTGTCCTGCATGCAGAACTGTCTTGTTAAATCGATGCCCACCAATCTTCGACTCGGTGGTGTCAGGCCTCAGCGATGAACAGCTACTCGTGAGCGTGCTTACTCCTTGGCCATTTTGTGGGGGGTTGAAGTGGGGTAGCAAAACAGCGGGATGAACCCCCATAAGTAGAATGTCAAACTCCGCTTTCTTCTTTCCCACCCATCTGAGTCCCTCCAACAGCAGGAGTCACCACCAGTTGTCACCCTCTCAGTGCTATAATCCCTTTCCTGGCAGGGGAAGGTAGGGAGGGACAGAGGATCTGAAAGCAGGACATGGGAAGGTAGAGTAGAAGACAGGGCAGAGTCTGCTGAGCAGCTCCCGCCACTGGAAACCTGGGGAACAGATAGGACGCCCAGAAGCGTGAAGCAAAGACATTCATTTTTATAATTACTGGAATCTCAGGTCAAATTGCATAATTTTCAATCTTGGATTTACCATTCTGAGTAAATGAGAACGAATTGTGAATCCTCACCTGAAGAAATGGAGACAATAACAATTACAGTGTAGATAGCCTTTGAGATTACATAAGATAGTATGTGTCCTCCTAAGAGGCAAAGCTATCAGAAGAGTCGGGTTCCCACAGTCAACTTTTGCTGTGTTTCAAATGTGGCTTCTCAACAAAAGACCACAGTAAATCAGTCCATGCACACTACTGGGAGCCTGTGTGACTTTCAAGTCTAAGTCTATCTGTTGACAAAAGCCTCATTCCAAGGCTCATGTACTTCTCCCACATGGTTTTCTTGCAGAGAAGGGCCCTGACCTCTAAGTCACTTTCAAGGATATTCAGGATGTCAGTAAACGTGCCTGGCATCTTCTCCCCAAAATCACCCCAAAGGGAGATTGATGATATGAGCACATCCCGTTCCAAGGCATGGACCTGGAACATCCAGGGCGCCATCTGCCCACCTGCCAGAGGTTGGCTCTAAAATCCCTAGACTCCGGCGAGCTACATGATGCATGTGACTTCTGGTCCGAAAAGGACCGATTTTCAACACTCCCTTTTCTCTCAAATATCCCCTCTCACCCAGAGGACCGATACGAGTCTCTCTGGCCCGAAATACTGAAGTCCACCTTAGAAACCGCATTGAGGAATCAGCATCTCCAGGCCCAGTGGCCTTCAAGAAGCTTCCTTAATGAGGGAGGTTCAGCCGCTCTGTGCTTGGCATGTTCCCAGGGGAGAAAGTTTGGGCTCCTTAGGCTCCAGAAAGCCAAGTCTGCATGCTCCAGCCAGGACACATGGCTGATAGGGTTGCAGGTCCCGGGAAGTGGAAGGCAGGCCACAAAACGCCTGGCTTGATTTTTGTAAGGAGCAGCTGGAATGATTCAGTCTGTGACTGTCATCTGAGATTAGAAGAGAGAGATCTTCCCTTGTCTCGTGCTTTTGGTCCTGTAGGAGATGTCGTGCAGTTTCCCAAGCATTTATCCCAAGGGTGAAGTTGGTCATGTTTGAATTTACACGCTCTGAAGTTATTTCCATTTAATGCCTCAAAATTCCTATTTTGCAAATTACTTGATCTCCCAGAATCACTAGAATCTTCACAATTTCTTCAAAGCCTTTTTCCTAGGGACAACTCACTCAGGCCCTCCTTAAATATGAATTTCTCTTTATTCCTTTCTAAAGATATTCTCCCATTTTTTCAAATTAAATCAAAATGCTATTACCCCAGATTAAGATAGATTCTGAACTCACAAAACCTATTTTGTATTATCAATAATTACCATATATTTTTTAAAAAGTTAAAAAATAGACAAGAATAAAAGTTTAAGGTTTCTTGAATGCAATTGATAATATGCAAACATATGTCCAGTCTTACATAACTATAACTGTTAATCTGAGCAACAGATTTGATAGTGAAATAGATAATACATCAATCATTATTAATCAGCTATTCTTGGTTTAAAAATCTATAACATATGTACTGTCATATGTTGTGCTGTTCCTTTTTTTGTTTCTGAGTCTTGTTTTTGCTTTGGCGTTACTTTTCAAACTAAAATTAAATTTAAAAAATAAAAATTGCCGTGTGATCTCACACTTCCAGTTTTACAGTCATCTTATATTTTCTTAAACAAGTTTTTGTTATTCATGATAATTTTTCTGGTACAGGTTGTAAAGGTATTGATTAAAAGGATTTTCTTGCTTTTCTTATATCAAAAACCCACAATATAAATAAAGCAAAGAATGAGATAGAGTTAGGTAACAGGAAATGGGCATAGAACTTTGACCCTAAGGAAGGAAAGCAAGGGCGGAGGGAAGGACTGGGAAGGCGGTGAAGATGACCTGAGGTGCATGGGGTCCGCGGGCCAGCTCTCCGCGAGGAGCGCAGCGTCACATCCTGCAAACATGGATTAATGAAATAAATCTTTCAGATGGTATTTTTTTTTTTATTAACCATGTCCAACTGGCTTGTTTTATTGGGGATGGGGTCGTGGCAACAACAATATGAAGACAGCTGGGACCGCAGGTTGGTAAGAAGACCCTCACCTCCCTATATTGCCCACTGCCCCAAATAAAACGTAACCAACTATGGGGGAGCAGCTGAGACAGGACCAGGGCATGGGGGAAGGAGACACAGAACTCGAGGACAGCAGTGAGAGACCGTGCGTGTGCCAGGAGGCCTGTGGCGGCGGCTGCATGAGTCGGTGTCTTCCAGGTAGGCACATATAAATATAAAGATAAGCCCTTCTTTTCCCCTCTCCCTCTGCTGTGCTGCTCGCCGCCATCCCAGCGTCTTTTCACATGGGAGGGCAAACGGAAGAGATGAGCAAGTCATCACCGAATTGCGATCAGACCCACATCCACCAGCTTCTGGATCTTCTGCGCTATTACAGCGATCTTCAAGTGTTCGCTGAGTGCCTGGGGGTCCTTGTGCATCTGCGCCACAATGAGCCACATGGCTGGGTCACTCATTATCTGCAACACCTCAGGGTCAGCCATGGCCCTTCGCTTCACATCCTTAGGGCTGTCGTGCCTGTTGTACTGAGCCATCACACAGCGCTGGCAACCGTCAGCGGCCTCCTTACAGCTGGAGTCCAGGTCCAGTGCCTTCTGGTACACACCCATGGCCTTTGTGTAGTCCTGCATGGCCTCCAGCACAGAAGCTCTCCGGGTGTAACTCTTGATGAAGATTGGCTCCAGCTGGATACACTCTTCACAGTCCTTGAACACCAGTTGGAATTCCAGGAGCTTGGTATAGCAAGCAACTCAACTGCTGTGCACTTTGGCATCTCGTGGGTTCCGTTTAATGGCTTCTGTATAGCGCTTCATGGCCTGAGGACGGTCTCCTTTCTGAAAACACTCACTGCCCTTGTCCTTTTCCTCCAAAGCCAAGTCAGGGTTGATGTAGGCCAGCCGCTCTTGTTCCTTTAGAATTTTCTTTGCCTGCTGGCATTTCTTCAGTACATCTGGAGTTCGGTGTTCTGCCAAAGACTTATTGTGGAGATGGGTGGAATCCTATTACTTTTCCTCTTTAAAGTAAGAATTGCCACCTCAAGCATAAGCTTTGGCAATCTGTCGATAGTCTTCTCGGTTTTCTCTCCCCACTTCGATGGCCTTCTCACAGAGCTCCCGGCATTTATTATAGTCACCATTTTTCAAAGAATAGTGCTGCTTGATTGGTAATATATGTCATGTTGGTGGGGTCCAGTTCCTTGGCTCTGTCGTAATACTTTAGGGCTGGGTCAAAATATTTCTACTTGTAGGCATTATTCCCCAGCTCTTTTTCTTTCTTTTCTTTCTGTGCCTGCTTCTTATTCTCTGGAAGGTCCTCTTCCATGGGCTCTAGCTTGGTCTCCTTTTTGGGAGAAGGAGTGGGAGGAGGAGGAGTTGCAGCCTCTTCTTCCTCACCCATGCTACCCAGATCAGCCCCAAGCAGGACAGAGTGCTGTCATAATCCGAGGGTCTTGGAGTTTCGTGCCCAAGTCAGGTGGTTTGTTTCATAGTTGCTCAATCAGCTCCCGGTAGGTAGGGTCGCTGAGCAATGTCCTCGTCCTGGGATCGTTCTCCAGTTTCTGATACAAGCTGGGCATGTTGAAACGGTGCATGAATTTCCTCTCTGCCAACCGGGCCTCCATATTCTGTGAACCCTCTCTCAGTTGAGGGTGACTTGAGTCATGTTTTAAACCTTCCTCATAGGTTCGCTTGGCTTCTTCATATCTGTTTAAGAACTCAAGAGCGGCTGCTTTTCTCAAATAACTCTTGCCCCAGTCAGGCTTCAGGTCAATAGTTTTGCAGCCATCCTCATAAATCTTCTGGTAGTCTCCTTTCTTGGCATAGGCTGCAGAATGATTAGCATAGAGCACATGGTAGTGGAGGGTCCAGCTTCATTGCTTCAGAATAGCACTCACTACAAGGCGTTGGCAATACTCCCAGCACTCAGGCCCTTATTGCCCTTCTCCTTTAGTGCATTCACCTGCTCCATAGCCCAGCCGGGAACCCAGGTGAATCGAACTCGTCAGCCCTGCGTCGCTAACCACATGCACCGCCCAGATGATAAAAATTTTAAGAAGTACTAATGTTACTTATTTATTCACATACGTCCTATAATCATTTTATATAGGCATAAAGAACTATATTTAATATGATATATGTCTAGATAGATAGATACATAGATAGATAGATACATAGATGGATACATAGATAGATACATAGATAGATAGATAGATAGATAGATACATAGATAGATAGATAGATAGATAGATAGATAGATAGATAGATAGATAGGTACATAGATAGATACATAGATAGGTACATAGATAGGTACATAGATAGATACGTAGATAGATACATAGATACATAGATACATAGATAGATACATACATATATATTGTGGAGTTCCGCTGGAACATAAACAGGCCATGTCCAAAATAGCCAAAAAACAGATGACAGCAGACTCTGTTTTTTCAGCTCCTATTTATTAGAAATACACAGTGAGAACTAGAGGCAGCCTAATCTCACTGCTGTGCTCCATCCCCACCCTGTGGCCTCACCCACCGTTGCTCAGTGTGGTTTCATTGACCGGAATTAAGACAGGCTGCCTGAAACTGGGCCAATTTTATTATGGAGGGAATTGTTTGGGGGCTCTGCATTTTTTTAATCAGACAAATTATAAAACATTGATTCTTTAGAAAATGGGAAAGGCGGAGTTCATTTTCATTCTTGCTACTGATAGTGCCCGACAGAGGAAGAGCCACCCTGCACACTCGGGTTATTTACCCTACAGTCACTGCTGTTCCCTCAGCTGACTAAATGCACGGACCTGTGAGGAAGGCGCCGTTCTCCACCCTGCTCACAGGGACGATTTCTCCTCCACGAGCCTGAGGTCAAGGGTGTTTGCGGCACATGGACAGCCTCCTCGGGAGAAAAAGGCCTCTCACTCTGAGCTGTCAACAATATTCATGATCGCTTTGACTGAATGCTGGCATTTGGTAACTTGCTACAGATATCTGCATGCAAGATACTTGGGCTTTATGGAATAAACTGGACAATGCACCAACATACAATAACTGAATAATTCATTTAGAATATACATTGTATTAGTAGGTAAAATCGAAGCAGGAAATATATATATATATATATATATATACACACACATATTCAAATTCTTTAACATAAAACTCTAATTCTTGCTTTTCCACCTTTCACAAAAGTCAATGTGTTTTATTTTGAAGTCCTAACTTTGTTAATAATGCCCTCTGTGATTATGTGATTAAAATCAATCTATGTGTTTTCAGGTGTAATAACCAAAGTGTAATTAGTATGTGCAGAAATACTTACTGTCTACAATAAATATAACTAATTAGACAGAGTATGCAAAATTATCTTCCATGCTATAAATCATTTTTGATTTCAACAACTAGTGTTACACAATCCCCAGTAAATGGAATGCTATTTGGTTTATCAGTGTAAAGTAAATGAATAAAGGGAAGAACTAGGCAAATGGTGTGGAAAAAAAGATCTCAAATCACTCTCATCAAAATTAAAGTTATTTGGAAAGTAAAACACAGTTTCAGTGTCTCTAGGTAGTGCCATCATTTTCTTACCCATAGTTCATCAGAATGCTTCGCCTTAATCTATGGAGAAAGTGCACTCACGGGGCCTCTCTCCCACCAGGTGACGCTTTTCCTTCTAGTGACAGGGCCTTGTCGTTGAATGCTGAACAACTGATTCTCCGTGTCCTTTACCAGGTCAGGAAACACCGTCATGTAGCACCCTAGAGCACGAGCCATGGGAGTCCCCATGCGGGGCACTCATCAGGAGCCAGGATTGCTTTTGTTGATGCTAGTAACTAATCTATCATTGCAAATAACAAGCATATAATATTGTGTGTTTGGCCCTTTGGACATCCTATGTATGTTTTTCGTCACTTCTGGACTACATTTAAATGTAGACTAGGAAGCTTTTAGATCTGAGGCAAAGACCGACTCTTCTGTGTGGTTATGTGTGACGGAGCTGCGACGCTGCTGAAAAATCTTGAGTTCTTTTTCAATTTGCTGGATATTTGGGAGATTGACTTTTCTCTTTTATCTATTGAGATTCCCCTCATGTTACTTGCAAAAAAAAAAAAAATGAACAGCATTCTTTGGCATGTTAATATATTCTAAAGCAGTGGTTATTAATGAATGAAATCACACCAAGACCTATCTACTACAGGAAAATCATGGTCAAATTAAGAGGATCTCATTGTTTGGAATACATTTTACAGTGGAAACTTTCTCTGTTAGGCTTCATCTGCTTTTTAGGTGACTGTGGGATTTTGCTGGCTCTATTACTGACCTATATTACCTGGTATATTATGAGAATAAAATACAGCTTGACTTTAGGCTCTTAATAGAATCCTAACACTCCCACAGGAGCTTTTAGAAACTTACACCTTAAGTTCACCTGAGGCATTTTTTTGCACAATTATAACTTAATGGAGCTGGCAGAAACCTGGATTTCTAGGTAACTATTAGAAAAGCTAGATCTTTTCTAATTCAAATGTTCTCATATCTGCAGTTACCAGAATCATTGCTCCACCCAAGGAAATACATTGAGAGTTCCTAGATTCCTAAAGGAAAGATTTGCCTGGCTTCTCAGAATAATCTGGAGGACTTTCCCCAGGAGTGTACCTCTGTGAGTCATTCTCTATAAGAAAATACTCTCTGTGACCCCTGTAGTTCTACTCAGCCCACTTCCCAGGGATCCTTACATGTGTATTTTCTGCTATACTTCTAAACCTCAATTACTTACATTGCTTAATAGAAAACTTCTAATTTTCTACACTCAGTAATTTAACAGTCATTAGACACAACTTAGGCTAAGGTAACAGGAAATTCCAGAGCTTAGTATATGTCATTGCTATCTCAAGGCAAACAGCGAATTATCTTTTGTATAATCTATAACTTGCCTTCAGAAAGCCTATTTACACTGTATTTATAACACATAGTGGTTTATTGTCTATGCCCACTGAGTTACCCCTTCAAGTGTGTTATTTTATTGACTCTAAGAGCCAGTACAGCAGACAGTAAGCACTTCCCAGGTGGCAGAAAAGGACCCTAACCCCACCAGGGACTTGTAGGGGACCCAAGAAAACCACAGCTGATCAGCTGAAAAATCTCCTCCCTGGGTGGTTCTGGTACATGGGACCCTGAGAAATGCTGGAATATGGACTTTTCCTTACAACTGCAATGAATGGTTCCTCACACTAACTCAAGTACATGCTGAGAGTGGCCTGCACCATCACCACTAAAGAGTTGAGCCATGAGTTGTGATGGCTGATTTCAATTGTCAACTCCGTGCTCTAGAGAGCTGCCTGGAGATGAGTGAGCCCACTTCTGAGAGTATCTTGGGGTGTCGTGGGGGTACAGCCTTGGGAACTATGTCTGACCTCCTGACACGTGCCTGGCCTCTACTGCCCAGACTGCAGGAAGTGAGCCTCACTGCAGTGCCCAGGCTGGGCTTGATCTTATAATCACCCTGATTTAACCATGCCTACAAAGCCTGTTCTGATTCATGATGTATTCTGCGAGTTCGAGCAGCACTGATGTATTTCTACAAACGACGACTAGAGAAGAGAGCGTCTTACTGCTGGGCGGAAGAGCAGAAAACATTGTAACCACATGGTCTTGTTCAGCCTGGTGTCTGCCGTCCTTTCCAGTTTCAGGTAAGGTGGTAGATTCTAAGGACAACTGCAAAGAGTGTCGTGTTGAGTCCAATGGAATCTGTGAGCTGAAAACGTGCTGCTGAGAATTTGGGAAAAAGAAAGAGGATGGGTTATGTCGGACAGAGTACCAGAGAGAAGACACATGCATGGAGTCGCAGCTCTGCAGGTGCACAATGGCTCCACATGGCACCTGAAAGGATGCTAATCGCCACAGTCATGTGACTATAATAACCAAGACGAATGCAAGAGCCAGCTGAAAGGATCAAAGAAAGAAAAAAAATATCAGCTGCATATATGCCCAGAAGTGGTGTGTATTCCCATCAGTCCAGCTGGAAAATTTCATATTAATGAGTCACTCATTAGAGAGAGGTCTTACCAAATAGCACAGAATAAAGTGCATTAAAGTAATCTGGGCTCTGGGCTTTCCTAGTCTATCTTTAAAATAAAACCCAAAGCCGGGCATGGTGGCTCATGCCTGTAATCCCAGCACTTGGGAGGCTGAGGCAGGAGGATCGCTACGAGTTCGATACAAGCCTGGGCTACAAAAGTGAGCTCAAAGCCAGCCTGAACTGCACAGTGAGACCCTGTCTCAAAAAAGCCAAAATAAATAAATAAATAAATAAATAAATAAATAAATAAATAAACCCAAAAGGACCAAACTTATTCTGAAGTAATTTAACTCCATGAAATGGTAAAGCTCAAAAAAGAAAAATCGATAGGAACAAAAAAATAATCATAGCACTCAACAAGGTAAACTATACACTGGGTGGGCCTGATGTAAAAAGTTTGAAGATGTGAACAATAAGTAAATATTATCCGTAATAAAGAGACTATGAACCTACCAAAAATGACCAAGAACTGGTACAGGTGATAGAATTTCCAGACAAGGACATTAAACAGCTCCTACACTTGCATTCGATGTGTTCAATGCCTGGAGAAAAAAGGAGCCAAGTACGTGACAGGCACGAAAGAGATCAGATCAAATTGAAAGTGTGAAAAGGAGACAGTGGTGTGAACAGTGAAAGATGAGCTGGAACTGCAGCAGATGACACGTTAGAGAAGGAGGACCCGGTGAGCCTGAAAAAAAAAATAGAAACCACCCAAACCGAAAGAGAAAAAATGACCGGTGTTTAAAGCTCGCTGATGGTCACCTAATGAACTTATACGCAGGTCTTCAGATGATGAGGGGAGTGCGAAGTAACGCTAAAACAGAACAAAAAGCCAGAGGTCCAAACTTGGTGAAAACTATCAAATGGCAAGTTTAAGAACCTAATGAGGGCCAAGCACAAGAAGCATGAAGACGCGGCGGGCCGAGCAGTTCAGCAGACTAAAGCGCCTGCTGAGGAAGAGCACAGGGGCGGAGCTTCCATCGCTGGCGTGCTGTGCCCGCCCCGCCCCTCGGGCGTGCTGAGACAGTGACTGAGACTGGGTGTGTTAGTGCGCGCGTGCCATGCGTGCCATCCCAGCGCGTGGGAGCTGCGAACAGAAGGATCACGAAGAGCCTGATCCACGTAGTAAGACTCTGTAGACTCTGTAGACATTGTACTAAAGTTAATAATAATAATATAATTATAATAATAATAAGAGCTGAGGAAAGAAAATTTGAAAATATCAGAAGGGAGAGAGTGAGACAGAAAATACAAAAAAATAGAAAACAGTCAAAGACACAAAATTCAGCCTTGTGAACAGATGGATGCAGTTGGCAAACCTGCACCCAGATTTTCAGGATAAAAGGGAAAGGGCACAAATTTTCAAGATTTTGCTTTGTACAGGTGAAATGACTACAAATTCTATAGATTTGAAAAGGAAAAGGAAAATGTTACAAACCACTTAGATTAAATAGATTCCTCAAAACTATGAAAGATCATGGAAAAAGAGGCAAACCAAATAGTGCTACCTCTAGCAGAGATATTTAATTTATCATTAGAAATATTGCTATAATGACAACTACAGGTTCAACCTCAAAGGAATTAATAATATCTGTTACACACAATTTGAAAAGGAAGGAATGCATTCTAACTCCTTTGTCTACATCACCATTCACCTCACCTCAAAACAGGACAAATCAAAAAAATGGCCAGGCAAATTTCTGTATAAAGATGAAAACATATCCTGACAGAATTCCCAGGATAGACGTCATCTAGAGAAGTATCTTGATAAAATCCTAGTATGCACGGTCCACCAGCATGAGTGTAGCTCAAGAGTTAAAGATCAGTTTATTATGAATGTAATCATATGACTCGCTATATTAAGAAGAAAAATGGAACCTGATTATCTCCATAGTTGCAGAAATGTCACAAAATATTTCAGAAAATCCAATATGGATTCCATATGAAAAAAAGAGAAAAAAAAAAAAACTCAGCAAGTTAGAGATAGAAGGAAATATACTAAACAGGGCATGAGATTTTATAGAAATGGTTGTGCCAATGTTATACCAGTGAAAACAATTAAAAGCTCTCTGCCTCGAGATAGGATAACTTTTTCTTTGTGCATATATCCAGCATTTCACTGGAGATTTTAGCAGATGCAATAGAATAGAAAAAAGAAACAAATCGCATGCAGGGTGGAGAAGACAAATAAGCTGTCTTTATACAGGCACGACTGTCGATATTGTAAACACGATAGAAACTACAGAAAATCAAAGAGAACCTAGAAAGTAATGCAAGAGTTCACGCAGTGTAGATGCCAGATCAATAGAAGCAAAGCTCATAATATTCTTACATAATAACTGAAGAATTTTTTTTTTTTTTGTCTTTTTGAGACAGGGCCTTGCTATGCAGTTCAGGCTGGCCTTGAGCTCACTTTTGTGGCCCAGGCTGGTCTTGAACTCACACCGATCCTCCTGCCTCAGCCTCCTGACTGCTGGGATTACAGGCGTGTGCCACCATGCCCGGCTTTTTTGTTTGTTTGTTTTTAATAACTGAAGAATTTATAATTGCAATTTAAAGAATGTTTTTATGCAGCACCACACAACATGATACGTTTAAGGATAAATACCCGGAGGCAAATGTTGAGAGCATTATACCCTGATGCGGAAATTTAGAGGAGCCAAGCAAATGCAGACTTGTACCAAGTTTATGAATCAGTAGTTCAGCATTTCTGACAGCCAGGTCTCCTTAAGTTGATCTACAGCCAACCCTACGTAAAGCCACAGCATGTATTTTTGTCTCAGCATGGATATTTGTGCATTGATTCAAACTTTTTTAAAATTAGAAATCTCAAAGTTTAACCCAATGGAAAAATAAACTTGGAGGCTGGACACTGGTTTGGAGACTTATTACTACTTATAATAATCTTGGTAGCATTGTGTTAATATAAAGAAGAGTAAATAGACCAGTGAAACAATATAGAGCCCACAGTAGACTCAGGCAAATGTGTAGAGGACTGATTATTGTGCAAAGTGATGCAATAAAGAAAAGGTTTTTCAGAAAGTGTTTCTAAAGTAGGTAGATGTCCATATCCCCGCTCCCCAGGGAAAATAGTTCCTCAACAGCTCACACCACAAAATAACTCAAAATGACATAATGTCTTGCTCTTCTCTTGATCCTGGGACAAATAACGGACACACAAGCTTAACCAAGGAAAAGTTTATTTTGCTCACAGTTACTGGCAGTTTCATGACACTGCACCCACTCTGCAGGGTCTGGAGGAGGTGCTGGGGTGCTCCTGTGTGCAAGATGATCTGCTCTGTACCTCTAAGAGAGGTCACCAGCCCTGGGGGTGGGACATGCTGTCAATTTAACAGTTCACACCTCTTTGCCCCCTCAAGCCCCGCCCCATCCTCTGGCCCCGCCCCTCGATCCATGCAGCCCCATGATTTACATGAGGCTTGGGGGAGGGCAACTACATACAAACCATAACATATAGATTGATGTGTGAAATAATAAAATAAGAATAGTAAAACTTTCAGAAGCATACTTAAGAGGAAAAATATTTTCTTAAAAAAAAAAAAAATGACACAGCACAAACCAGGAAAGAACAGACTGATAAATCAGACTTCATAATACGTAAATCTAGCAATAGGTTTACTTTTTTGCATGTAAAAGAGGGGGCTAAAAAGAAGAACTGAGAGCTGCCTGAAGTGGCACAAGAGTGGAATCTAGCACTTTGAGAAGCGGAGGCAAAAGGACTACAAGTTCAGGGCCAACCTGGGCAACTTAGCAAGATCCTGTCTCAAAATAAAAAAGTAAGAGCTGCAGATGCTGTTCAGTTTGAAGGTCTAGAGTTCAATGTTCAGTACTAGAGTACCACGAAGGGAGAGAGAGAAGGGCAGAGAGATGGGAAGACAGACAGAGGGAGACAGATACACAGAGACAGAGACAGAGACAGAGACAGGGACAGAGACAGGGACAGAGACAGGGACAGAGACAGACAGAGACAGAGACACAGACAGAGGAAGAGAGCCAAAGAGATGCTGGTATGTGTCACCCAGTGAAAAGATGGGCTAGGAAAAGCATGGCGATATGTCCTCATCTACCTCTCTCACGGGACCAGGCCCGTGTGTGAGACGCATTTTTCTTGCAGTCAAAGTGACCACAAAAGGTAAGTATTTGGAGTTGACTCAGGACACCAGCCAGCCAGAAAGCATGCTGAAAGGCCCCAGTGAAGGAAGAATTCCAGGGCTGCCTCAGAAAACAGCAGGAACAGTGGAATGAGTGTTTTTGTAGAGAAGGAGACTATTTTGAAATTAATGACCTGTAATTTTACTAAAATTTTTTAAATTTAAACATTTATCATACTTCACATTTACCATCCCTCCTAGTGCCAGAGTTAAAGTACATATTCTTATTATTTTAGAAGTTTTCCTTTGCCCCTTTTCAACATTAAAAAGGTGTCTTTTAAAGATTAGACATATAGACCGTGGTGAGGGACAAATTAACCCTCACCCTCGTTATGGTTCATGCTTTGTGCTTCGTATTCAAGCTCCACCGACTGGAATCACAAAGATCTCCCTTACATTTTCTCCTTCAGTTCTGTTTGTGCTTCGTTCTATTGTTATCAAATCCATTTCGAGGCCATTTGCATATCAGATATAAATCAAGGTTTCAGATAATGTTTTGCATTTGGATGTCCGTGTTTTCTGCGTGAATTTTTTGGCATTTTCCTCACACTAAAATACTTCAATAATTTTTGGTGCAAAGTATTTGCTTTTTTAAAAAAATCTCAAAAATTGGGGATGGCACCATTATAAGCCAGCTTGGGTGGCAATGGTAGATAACTACTCACTCTCCCAATCTGTAAACATCTTTTATCTCCCTGTTTTTTTTTTTTTTTTAATTTTTATTGTCTTGCTTTGCAGCAGCTAATGGGTCAGAATATTTTAATTTTTAACAACTATAGGCAACTGATAAAGAAGTATAGCCTGAAGATGGTCCCATTATTGCTTAGCACTGAAAAAGCAAAACACCCTAAAGAGAGGACCAGGCCGTGCTGCTTAAGTCATCTTTGATAAAAGTCAGTGCTTAAAATTTCTGATTCTTTTAACCTGCATAGTACTTCACAGAGGCTCAAGGTTAATTCCAATGATCTACCATGGCTCAGCACATTGGGGCAACTCACAATTTGTGGAACACCTTCTTAAATGACCCGCAACAAAGAAAATAGTGATCATTAGCTGCTGGATGGGAAATTTGAAAAAAAAAAATCAAATGTCATTCAGTATCAACGTTAGCAAAACAGAGGAAGAGATCCACCTAGCTAAGGCTTTTGAGTAAGCAAAGAAATTCTTGGTGGTTTTGTGTGTGTGTGTGTGTGTGTGTGTGTGTGTGTGTGTGTGTGTGTGTTTGCACATAGTTTATAAACTGACTTTGAAAACAATCCTATTTAAATTTAAATAGAGCCTACCACATGTTGCCCAGAACTAAGAAGTATCACGTAAAGTATGAGCTCTTTCGTCAGTCAGACAATATGCTGTATCGCAAAGAGTGTTAGATTCAGAGAAAGCAAACCTAGGGCTGGGGCGATAGTTCAGTAGACTAAGTGCTTGCCTGGCAAGTGTAAGCAAACCTAGACCTTGTTTTCACCCCTGACACTGCCTATGTGCAGGGACTTGGAAGGGAGTGGTTTCCTCCAAGAGCCACTTGTCACAATAGCAGCCGACCCCTCACTGCAGTGCTTTTTGGTCACAGGTCTCTGAACCTCGCCCTGCACACTGTGCTTCCAGGGCTCAAAGGGAAGAGGGTCTCGGGAATTTGTGTCTTGAATGTTGTGCATGTGTACATGTTGTGTAGCATCACATCTATAGATGGGCCTTGGGGATTGTCGCAACAAATTATCCTTAGAATTCTAAAATCCTACAGTTCCATGAAAGCACTGAAGAAAAATGGAGATTCCACCTCTCTTCTAATCAGGCCCTAATGATCGCAGTTGTTACTGATTAGAGGAAAAGGAAGATTCATTTCAAATTAAGAATAATTATTGCGATAATGAAAATAAGAGTCCTTAATATCAAGTAGTTAATGCAAGCAGCAATGAATAAAAGAGCATTCCGTTGCCCTCCGCTTTCAGATTCTTGAGCGTATTGACAATTTTGCACTCCCTCCTTTAGGGAAGTAGGGAAAAAAAGATGAACTTATTCAGAATTCCATGTACTTTGCCCTTTAGAAGTAGGTGGTGTTACTGAAAATAATACGGATTCCAGCACATTACAATATATAAATATCAGAACCTGAATATAAATGTGAAACGCATCTTTGGCCTTTGGGATATTAAAATGCTTGATGAGCCATGGACATGCATTAAGTATAAAAAAAGAAAAAGTGGTCTTTCCAAGGTGAATTATGAGCCCACACAGGAAGAACAATGTCTTACTTGCTGTCTATAGCATTTCGTGTATGTTGAAGTTTAATCGCTCTTCAGTAAGCAATAGTCACAGTATTTATCATCACGAATTAAGTCATGCTGGAGCTAGTACCTTGGCAGCAGTTACAAGGTGCAATAAATATAACTTTGATATTACATTGCATTTTATATATACATATGCATAACCTTTTGGAATCTCTTAATTATCTTTCTTAATACTTTATGATTTACCATTAACTCATTGAATCTGTGAGTTTTTATCCATTTCAATTCTTTGTGGATGTGTGTGGGTGAGACCTCGTTTGAACTCACAACCTTGCACTTGCCAGGCAAGCACTTGTTTAGATATACAGTTTGATATAAACTCACCCAACTATGTATTTGGTGTCTAATTTTGTACACATTATTGCAAAGCACCTCTGGAGCACATTAAAAAATTCATTTACTCTTTTCTTCCAGATTACTCTATTTTTGGTATTGTCATAAATCATCCCAAATGTTTTAGCAAAAAAGATCTCCCACACTTTGTCGCAAAGGCTATGCTTTTCTTAGGCCAGGGAACTTCTACATCCTTAGGTCACAAAGCATGGGCTTCTACTATCACCACAGAACCATTACATTTCCCTCTCTCATCCCCCAATAATATCACTGTCTCCTGTCTCCTTGAGACCTGTGAGCCTCAAGCCCTGCTGCTGAGCTTCTCGGACCCTAGCATTACATCACAGCTGCCTAGTTTTCCCATTATTTCCACTCCTTTTATTCAAGCATCGCCTCTTTCAAGAAAACTTCCTCAGTGTGGAGAGTCTGATGCAGTCACGCCCATGCCATGATCTTACCCATCCCGGCAGAATCAGCACATCATGTAATCTTCAGTGTAACAGAGAGATGCGTGTCACTCAGATGATTATGACACTGAGGAGCCACTTTGTGTAGAGCTGTTGAAATCTGAGGAGGCCAAGTGGCGAAAGTCAATCTTGGGCAAAAGAAGAGTTTAAATCTATTTCAGCATTGTGAGAAGGAAGGAAGGTACACAGAACAATACTTCTCAGCACAGGCTACATCTAAATGAGTAGGATGGAAAGAGACGGAAACTCAAAATCTCCCCACTACAACTCAGAGACATTGCATTCTGCACAAACATGCGCACAATGCTATCTTTTTACCTGATTTCATCATATTCTAGTGCTTCTCGTCTTATTCAGACAAAGCCTAAAATTTGTTGACAGTCTAGTGTAAGAGTCTTTCTGACAGAACGCCAGGTGAGAACTTCCTGGAGAGCGTTGCTGTGCAGGTGTGCACAGCTGTCCTTCTTTTCCTTCTTCCTTTCCCTACCGGTGTCTGGACAAGGTAGGTGTTCCGGTTTCACAGCAGTAGAACAGAGGCTTATATTTTCATGTGAGTGTTGCTGCTGGTTCTGTCTGATGTTCAACCGAGCTCAACACTTCAGATCTGTATGACTTGGTTCATGGATAAAGCAAAGTTGCCCTGCATTGGACAATGTCTAATAACCAATTCTGAGGGCCCGAGTTATCTTCCCTTCTGTCTAAGCAACTCACGTGTCTCTCAAGCACAGGAGTGATGCTCTGAGACCCGTCAGTGTCTCTACTTCAGATCGTTCATTTGAGACGTCTTGAGTCCTTTAGGCACACTGACGCAGTACCAGGTACTCTTTGTCCTCCCAGCGAAGTTACAGAGGACATTCTGAACAACAGGGACACTCTCAAAAGGCTGTAGTCATTGAAGAGACAGACAGGAGAAGAGAGGGAGGATCTATGGAACAGCTTAATTTGCTTATTGTACATGTTCTGAAAAGAAATTAAAAGACTTCCGCGGGGGCACAAAATTAATAGCATTGTAGGCTTTGCTCACTCGTGTTTTATGAATATTATGATTTCCAACAAGAAGTCACATTGATCCCTGGTGCTCAAGAGATATTAAAGCTCAAACGTGATGACTGTGAATCGTCAGTGCTGCTATTAGGGACCAGACAGAGCCCATGTGACAAAAACAAGAAGATCCCCACTTCGGCAGAGCAGGGCCGAGCTAGCTTTGAACAGTATTGTGTCACTACTACCTCAAATAGTAGGTATTTTAAACAGTGACTGACTGAATGATGGAAGTAAGGAATTCCATCCAAATTCACAGAGAGCTGTCTATATGAGGCTCTCCTTTTAGGATAGCGCTCTTGAACATTAATCCTGAAATGTCAACACTATTTGGGGGTGAGAAACACTGAGCATATTATTAAGGGGCGTTCATGGGTGCGTCTGCGTGGCCATGGAGGTGTGGGCTTGTGACCTGTATCTGACCCCTCGCCTGTTCCCTTCCCACAGCACTTAACTCTCTTCTCTGTCCCCTTTGCCCACCAAGTTCCTACATGGTTTCCAGTGGAGGAAGGACTGAATTCCTCCAAACCATGGACTAATGAAACCTTTCCTCCATTTGGGTGTGAATGTTGGGCTCGTATCCAGCACTAGGAGCTCTGAGGAATACAGGCTCTAGGTCCTCGGATCCAGTAAGTGTGGTAGGAATATAAATACATTCGCTCGTGTAGAATTATGCTATTTTCAGGGTAAGGTCACCACATCCTATAATGCTTGATGTTCTCTGAGTAAGAGCCTGGATGCCTGCAGCATTAAGGATGAAAAGCTTTATTCTGCTGGCAGCTTAAGTCTAAAGGGAGACTCGGATCTGTTCGCTCTCATTTAACACATGTCCCTGGCTGGAGCTGCTGCAGAACAGCTGCTCTGGTCAGTGAGGGCAATGAGCCCCTTTTACCCTAAAGTACAGCTTTAATCGTGCGGCAAGTGGAGCTTTCTAGAATGAGAAAGTGCAGAGAGGCCCCTTCACTGCCCATTAAGTCGTGTTGTCTTTAGCGTCAACGGCTTTAATGCTCAGAGATTTCAGGTTGAACCAACTCCATGAGACATGTCTGTTCTTTTAGTAACAGAACACAGAAGGTCATCTGATTTCATTTAGACCTATTTTGAGGTTTAGTCCTAACATTTCAAGTATTTAGAAGTAATATCTAGGGAAAGTGCATGTTGAATTTTCAATACCATCATAGACTCACTGGCCTCTCTCAATTATGCTCCTGAAGGTTTGATTTCATAAACCTATCCCCAAACATACGAAACAGTCCTTCTTTCGTGCAATCTGGTACTTGGTTTTCTATCCACCATCTCGTTTCCCTGTTGCAACAGCCTAGATAGCAGCTACTGTTGATTTATTTTACAAGGAAAGAACACGGGGAGAAAGCCTTAAAAATCTTAAACAACCAATCTCAAGATATTCCTGTAGAAAGGTGAAGAACTTGAGTTGACTCCAAAGTCCTTAGTTCACATGGAAGCAACCCTGAAGGCCACTGCTCTGGAACAGCTATTCTTCCCGAGAAGTCCCTGGGTGTCCATTTTCCTGTAGAAGTTCTTGTTGTGTACTTAGGTATCTTTTAGAAGCACTAATGTTTTCCTGTTCCTCACACTGGTGCCCATTTTCCTCTTACGTTACCCAGCTCTGGCTGTAGAATACATCAGGAGCAAGAGGGGAAAAGTGCCTGGCAAATGAATTGCAAGGTTGCTTCTCCTTCTTGTGGCAAGGCATCAAGAATTTGGGGGTACAGTATTGCACTTGAATCCTTTTCTTAACAATTCAATAGTTATTTCCGGTATTCCCCTCAGTCTGGAAAGTCTGGGTCAAGTGAGGGCTTTGCTGTGCCTGTCGTGGGACATGGAAGTGACTCGCAAGGAAGGCCACCTCGTTCCTCTAAGCTTTTTCAAGCAGTTTTGTAAAAACAAACTGACTTGTAGTGTGTCCAGATAAGCAGAACAGGATCTGACTAAAAGAAAGGAAATGGATTAATAAAATGTACAGTAAGTTGTCCCCCTTTTCCGAGTCCAGGTATAAACTGCACTAGGGGGCGTATGTACAACTGAACTCCCTACAGAAACTGCTAGAGCTGAGGGGGCCCAGCACGCTGCAAATAAAATGTACAGACACGGCTCTCGGTGCATGGGGGCTGATAATTTACCCATCTACCGTCTTCCAAGTGCAGTTATTTTAGGGTATTTGCTGTCTTATTTAGAGTGCATATATTCAGGAATAAAAATATATACTTAAACTGGATAAGCATTTACTGGATGGAATTTAGGATGAGCCTGAAGTATGAGATAGAGACAGAACATCCCGCCAGAAACGAAGTAACTTTCTGTCTTTCTTCATCTCCTTTTTCAGTCTTCTTTTGGCTTTATATATGTTCCTTTTTTATGGACCAATTATTCATGTCAGAAATAATTTTAAATAACTTTCTAGGATAGGAATCCATTAGACTCACTGCAGATTCCCTACAATCCATTTGCAGGGAGAAAGAATCTGATTGGCCCAGCTCTGGTACAATCAGCTGCCAGGAAAAGGAAAGAAAGAAAAGAAAAGAAAGAAAGAAAGAAAGAAAGAAAGAAAGAAAGAAAGAAAGAAGAAAGAAAGAAAGAAAAAACAATAGAAAGAAAGAAAGAAAGGAAAGAAAGAAAGAAAGAAAGAAAGAAAGAAAGAGAGAGAGAAAGAAAGAGAAGAGGAAGAACCTACCCTCTCTAAGAAACAACATAAAAACATCCCAAGTTTTGGATGGCACAACACTTGCCAGAGATCCTGAGACTACTTTCTCCACCCCTCAGGCAGAGCATACAAAGCTAATAGCCTTGGGGGCATGCTCTGATGCTA
Source organism: Myocastor coypus (assembly GCA_004027025.1). Lineage (NCBI taxonomy): Eukaryota > Metazoa > Chordata > Mammalia > Rodentia > Myocastoridae > Myocastor > Myocastor coypus. The sequence goes on along the minus strand of PVJA010000064.1, from coordinate 52,053 downwards.
ACACGATATATTCAATTCCTGATGCCCAGAGAAACCAGTGGAATCATGCTTATTCAAATCTCTTACAACCTTTGCACACAGCAAAAGATTTATTTTAAAGTAGTTCTTCAAAAGACACACAGAGCTCTTCCTTCCCACCACCCCCGCATGAACCATATTCAGAGCGTCTTCTCCCGTCTCCCATTTCCCTGCAGCATACACCAGAGACAACTGTAAACACGAGGAACCCATTATTGGCCCGATGGCAAGGAGGATAATAATACCTCCCTCCAGCATTATTCAAAGGGATGTTGTTGACAATGAATACGCTACTGTTTATTGGGAACTTTGAGTTTCTTAGAAGACAGTCACTGTATAAATACAAGGTATTATTACTATTATTACCATGTTTAACATTTGGTTAATAGTAGGAAAGTTCTTTCACAATCCTAGCTGTAAACTATAGCTGTAAATTTTTTCCTCCTTTGAAGCTGTTCCAGAGGCTTTGAATGACGATACTAAAGCAACAATTCAAGTACATCACTAGGCCTAATGAATAACAACGCTCTTGATTAATGGCACTTGTTCAACATCACACTGACAGAACTATGAAGTGTAAAAAAAAAAAAAAAAAAAAAAAAAATGGAGTTTCTGCCTACTGTGGTTTTTTTCTCCATCACAAAGAAGCATCATCAGAGCTGATTTTTTTTTTAGAGCTTAATTTTTTTATTACCTTTTCATCTATTCAACTGCTGCTGTATTTTTCATTGGACAAGTACCGTGCGTTTGTCTCATGCCGGTGCTCTCTATCAGGCTGTTAGCACTCAAGAGCTCCGCTGGAGGAGCAGCTAGGCGTTGCCACGGCCAGCACCCCTGGCGCAAGGCCCCAGCCCAGGACTGAAAGCTAGAGGGGAGAGGAGGCAAGGAGGTCAAACTTGGCTGCCAGGAGCTCGCGGAACACAGTGGACAGGAACTGGGAGGTGCTAGGAATATCTAGCACCAAGCCACTGGTGAATTGCAGGTGACGAGAGGCATACTTCACAGCGCTGTATCAGAGTTGATGTATTTTACTAACCTTATTTCATGGGGTTGAAGCTATCCAGTTTTATGGGCCCCCCAACCCTCTATGAGTTGGAAATAAATTCCTCCCTGGCTGTATATCAGGGAGTGACACTGGCTGTTAGCCCTTCTCCTCAGGCAAATGCTCTGCCTGTGCATTCCTTTTCTCTCATCCTGAGGCTGGGATGCAGAGTGTTCCTGTATGACCTGCCAAGGAGGAAAAAGCCTGTGGTTCAAGGTGAGCGAAGCAGTGCAGTGCAAATCCTAAAGGCTTTAGCTTCTTGTTACAGCCCTGTCTTGCAAATTGTTCAGTCCGGTGGTGATTTGAATGGTTAGCACTGCTGTCAGCTATCTCTGCGCTCCAGCTTTTCTCTCTCCTAGCAGGAACATCTGGGACACAGACTTTACAAACAGTAATAATAACCCTACTTTAGCTTTCACATTTTTGCAGTTGTTATTATGTCATCATGGTAAATGACCATAATTGACCCCCACAATGAAATGGTGCCAACACTTATAGGAATAGCAACTGCATTCATGCAGGCTAGCAAACGTGTGCTTTGCAAATAAAAATTTTGCTGAATAGTTGAAATCTCAGGTTTCTTTGTGGACCTGAGTATATCTGAATTATAATGCAAAAGGATTTGTTTCTAAAACAGAAGACCTTTGCCTATGGGAACCTAAACAGGAAGTCGGAAATAAATAAAGATTAAACAGATATTTTCACAATTCACAGGAGCCCTTGTCTTTGGGGTTGATTTAAATACAGAGTGATGAGCTGTGAGACTCCTCCCATGAGCACAGAGATCTTGTAGATCGTGTAATTCTATTTCTCATCAAAGGGTGCATACTGAGTACACACCAACACACATACAGAAGCATGCCGTCATTTTCATAGTGAAGCGTGCACTGGCCTTTGTAGTCCTTCACCAGAGGTAGCACCCAGGAAGGACATGCCAGGTAGCAGGAGGGGAGGGGAAAGACAAAACACTGAGCAACCAATACCCACGCCTGAGCCTGTACCTGTGTCCTTTGTACTACACTCGGGTGACAGTTTCAGCTAAATTAGTCCTAAGAATTTTCAGTTCATTGCTGAGAAATTAGGAACATTTCGAGATGGCTATTTCAATAAATGAATGAATGGGCAAGTAAATGAATGAAATCTGTTTATTCCCATTTCCCAGAGAAGTATTTTATTCCAGAAAGCCTATTTTTCATTGGATATTTTCTCAAGGTCTTGGGCCTTAAAAAGCAAGCATAAACCATCACCATAGGCAAACAGAGAAAGTTAAACTTACAATGAGCTTTACTTAGATTCTTACAGTCTTCCAAAGACTTGCTGGTTCAAGCACTGCTGTTCAAATCTTGTCAAAAGGGTTTTTGGTGTCTTTTTGAGACAGGGCTTCACTAAATTGTTTAGACTGGTGTTGAACTTACTGTGTAATCCAGGTTGATTTCAAGCTCACAGAAATCTGCCTGCCTCAGCCTTCCAAGTGCTGGGATTGCAGACAAGCACCACCATGTCTGGCCTATGCATAGGATTTTGAAACAAGTTCCAAAACACTCTTAATTCCACCTCATGTTCCAGAACTTTCACTTCTGCTGCTCTCCTTAACAAGAGGATCCTCAGAGCAAGTAATCGATATTTTCTCTCAGTGTTGAGATAGAAATCAAGAAAGATCAGCAATTTTCCATTATGAAGAGAAAAATAATGGACATTAGCTATTTCTGCAATTCTCCACCTAAAGAAATGAAAGAAGGTTGTTTGGCAGCCAAATATTCAACACAGTTCCTGTGGCCAAAGGAAAGTGTAACATTCCTCGAGACCACTTATACTTTAAAGCTGTCTTATCTCCCACTTTTCCTTACTGGCCAATAGTTTTTATTTGGTTTCTGATTCCTCAGCAGGGCCGGAGCCCCCAGGTTCCCCAGTATTTCCCTCCAAAACCTCACCCAACTCCAATGTCCTAGAGTGGATTTATAACTGGTGGTCAACTTGTCACACTCAGAGCCACCCTAAGTCCATTCAGCTAGGTCTAGGAGGCCCACCTGAGGCTCGTTGCCAGCAACATAAGAGGCAAAACTGCTGAGGCTTTTGGAACGCTGTTAGGGGAGCTATTCAGACAAGCTATTGGCTCTCCTGGGCTGTTCTGTGGGAGGACCTTGTTATGCTCTTGCTCTCTGCCTGCTACCATAGAAGGCTGCCCTCTCCCATGTGCCAGTCTGCTTTGGAGCTAGCTGAATATGGCCTGAAACCTCCAGTACCTGTGAGCTAAATAAGCCTTGCCTTCCCTCATTTTGAATGTCGGGTGTTTGTCCCAGCAATGGGCACAAAGTAACTAAAACAATACCCAACACCCAAAATGAAGGAAGGAAAGGATTATTTGGCTCACGGTTACTGGAGGTTTTAGTCCATACGTGGCAAAGCAACACATGGCAGAGAGCATCCACTCGGTAGCAGCAAAGAGCAAGAGAACTAAATGAAGGAGAGGCAGCAACAATAGCAACAGAGATGAAGGCTGTCTCTGTTTCACCTACGTCACATTCAGGCTATCACCTCAGGCTGGGTGGAGCGCTCACACCCATAGTCCCAGCAGTAATAAGTCCCATCATCCCCGTGGCTCATGAGTTAATTCAACTCTAGAATTCCCTGCCCGAAGACTGCATGAGGCTTTGCGGAGACAATTAGACACAAACCGTAACATGTACCAAACACTTTTTTTGTCTTTTTGAGACAGGGTCTCGCTATGCAATTCAGGCTGGCCTTGAGCTCACTTTCGCAGCCCAGGCTGGTCTCGAACTCGCACCAATACTCCTGCCTCAGCCTCCCGAGTGCTGGGATTACAGGCATGTGCCACCACGCCCAGCTTGTACCAAACACACTTAAAAGGCTTCTTAACCCAAATGAATAGCTTATTTCTAAATGTGTGGTCATTTTCTATAAATAAGTTAATACTGCTTATTGAACATCTATTATGCACACACAAGGGGCACTTCAGGTCATGAACATTTTCATTTGTGAATAATTCATTCTGCAAACAGAAGCCTTCAGCAAAATTTTGGGCTTTTTCTTTTGTAAATTTCACCTGGGGACTAACAGAACTGCAGACATTTTCCCCACACACATAGGAACATGGTCCTCATTTCCAGAGTCATAGAACAAATTAACTTCACGAACTGATACATCTATGACTTAGTATCTTTGAGGTTAACATTGTCTTTGATTTCAAACTTGCCTATTTGTGCACAAGTGTTCCCCTTACTATGATTCACATACACCAGATTACCAAAAGATATCCTGGGTTCTATAGGGAGGGGTCAGTTACATTACTTTATGGGTGTTGGGAAGGGCAAGAAAGCCAGAGTCTTCTGTTGTACATTAGATCTTGAAAGCACATCATTGAAATGTGGCTGGTCAAGGCTACTATGGTCTCAACTGTGGGCTTCTTTGCATTCTCATTGAGTCACAGGAGACAGTGGGTGTTCGCCAGATGCTCATAGTTCTGTCTAATTACTTCTAGCATCAAATACTTAAACTTTTATGACCACTGCTGGGCTTCGTATTGCTGCAGACTCAGTAGCCATCACAGCCTCTCTCTGTCCCCTGACCAAGGCCTTTGCAAACCTCCATATTATCTGCCTTATGTCCAGTCATGAGAAATCTGGAGTACTATCCCATGTCTGTTTAAATAAATGATCCTTCTACCATGCATATTGTTGAAATTCGTTCTGAGGTGTAAGAGATAATGGTGGCTTGGATAAAAATACCAACTAATTAGAGGCTGTGGTGGGTGAATTTTGGGTGTTTTCTTTGATGATAAAGAGGATTTACTGCAGATTCACTTTAGAGTGTGAAAAATAGAAATTCGGACAGATCACAAGGTTTCTAAGCTTAAAATGTGAAAGGCTGAGGTGGGACGGAAATAGGTAGAGCAGAAGTAAAAGGAAAATGTCATTTTTCTGGTCTGGGGTAGACAGGGGTCCTTACAAGATCAGGATTAGGCACACATTGGCCTTTATTCAGCTTCCCACATGCATTTTCATGACTTATCCCGAAGCAGAACCGAAACTGTTACCATCAAAACTGGTATTGGTGACAACAACCAACGTGAGACACAATTCTAGGCTCTTAAGCGGGTTTCCCACTGGAAAGCACCCTTCCTTGGCCCGTGAATGAACCACGTTGCTAGGCTGAGTCAACGGATATGAATGGAAACTGTAACCAGAAATCTTGGGTCGTTTCCAACTTGGAGCCCAGCTGCTTCTCTTGGACTTTAGTTCATCTTTCTAGGAACACAACTGTCTATGAGCCAACAACCCACACTTCCTGCTATGGTGGAAACATAGGATGGAAGGAATCCAAGGTTTGGAACATTTGTAGAAGACTTATCCCATTATTCTAAACTGACTGTTACACCGACACACCAGAACTAAACAACTTCTATTAACATCACACAGTCTCTTCGTAGATAGGAATACAGCATGTACCCTTAAGGACACATAGAATTCTCTGCACATAGGTAGATACTTAATGGTGTATTTTTAAAGTCATAGATGAACAAATTTTATAATAACATCTGGGCAACTGATCCATATTCTACCTCTTGTCCACAGTCCCACTGAAGCTATACGAAAGTAATATGCAAGGCTGATGTATGCCAATGGCAGATATAGTAGATGACGCAAGTCTATCTAGTATAACGAAGTTACCATCATTGTTGGACACTGAATTTCTAGAACAAAGTTCTGCCGCCCGATTTTTCCACCTGTCTGAGGAAAGTGATCTATAGTTCAGTTCTCAAAGCACTAACCAAAAAAGGACCTTTTTACTTCGTTAAACAGTTGTGACATTTTTTTTCTTTCTTCTTCCTGATCTGTGTTGCAAAGCACAACCTGTACTAAACTCTCCCACTTCAAAACCCAAAATAACATCTTATTTTCAAATGAAATACTTTCATGTCAAGTATTGGAAGGCCAAATTTGGCACAAAACCATGACAGTTTAACCCTCAAAATCTCCCAACGTAAGATTTCAGAAGGTATTTAAAGTCTAGGCGACATGCTCCAAGAGGAAAACAGCTATACAGTGAGGAAGACCCATCATTAAAACATCGAGAGCCCATCCTACCCCTCTCTACTGCTGTGATTACACCACCGTGACTGCGTCACATCAGCTCAGCCACAGACACATTCGCAGCCTTCCATAGCTCTTACTGTAAGCACAATTCATTTCGAACAGCACGTGATCAGCGCTCAGTTAGTTATCTTGTTGAATGTGGCTTCTCCCTCCCCACTGAACTTGTCAGATAGAAGCCAGTATACAATCTGATGCAATCTCACATGTGAGCACAGCCACGGTGTGGACTGAGCATCCTCAGGGAGCCTAGACCGAGGGTAATGTGTAATTCTGTTCTCTTGTGGACCTAATGTTTCTAGCAAACAGAGCTTTGGAGTGACACCTCCAAGTGAAACCTTATTCTCCTAAATATGTAGGCATGTTCACATACTCTGTATGTACATGGATATCATGTTTCTATATGTAACATATTATTTAGCATCCAATAAAGGCAAAGGGATCTCACAAGAATTTTTTCTCAGAGACCAGTGTTTAAGTTTACGCTTCTCTCCTCAAGACATCTCTTGCATAGTAGATCTCAATTTAATAGGCAACACTTGAATTTAATTTCAAGAATATGAGATCTGAAGACTTACCTCTCGTATCTCTCAAGTCGTATAAACATAAAAATGGTTAGCACAAATCAACTTCTCATTTCCACCTTACGCTGAGGTGGAAAATATTTTAAATTTCTAATGTGTCTTGTGATTACTGATAAATACAGGCTTACTAATGTTTATTTTCATTACTTTTTGTTTCCTTTTTCAAAAGTTTGTTATACAATATTCATCTGTGTGAAAAATGTAGGGAACGATATTATCACAATAGGTCTCTAACTCTGGAAAGGTCAACTAGTAACATGACATTCCTAACAGATGGCAATTTTATATAAATATTGTAAAGGCACAAACTGAGATAACTCAGACAAAAGAAAAGAAGAGCCTGCAATCCACAATTCATTTGAAGTTTTGCCCTTTTAGGTTAGTGGATGAGTGTAACATCATTGTTAATTTTATAGATCATTACTTAGGCTACACAGAAAATAGACTGAGGAGCAGGTTGTGCCTACACGATGCCTGGGACCAACTCCCACACATATTGCTTAGTAAGTGTTTAAACTACAGCATGTCAGTTACCTCTGCCTCCATTTGTATGACTGAAGAGCAACTAGAACTGGCTTCAACCTCACAGTTGGTTCTAAACACTGACTGAATAAAGATACCCAAAACATCAGCACACGCTCTAACACATTTTAAGCACTCAAAATCTGTTAGATACTACTTAAACACGAGTAGATCTGATTGTAGGTAGCAAGTTAGTTACATAAAGTGTGGAAATCCCATTTGACTTTGCATTTTCTATTGAGGGAACATAAAACAATGTACTTGTCAGATTGATGGTTTAATTTTCTCTTTTTGTTTTCATGAAATGTTTTATGAAGAAAATAACATCAGCAAATAAAAATGCAGCTAAAAAAACCAAAAAAAAATCTGTAGTAGTTCTTCTTAGAAAAATCTCAAGCAAAAGTTTAAGAAATTGTTTAAACTTCATATTGCAGCACATTGCCTACATCTCCATAGTTACAGAAGAACTGAATCAAGGAATAATGCTAAGGTTAATTGTAAAATAGAATAAAAAAGTTCTAGTTCTCATCATTGCCTTTTCTACTGCCCAAGCATCATACAAGATTGAAATATGCCAAGAAAAATGTGAATTCGGTGTCAGTCTTTCCAAGCATGGTCTCATTTTTTTAATGGAAAGTACTTAAAAAGGAGCAATCGTCAAAGTGTGGTGAAGAAACTCTGCTTAGCGCAGCTACTGCAACCACATTTCTGACAACTACCTTTCTTTCTACACCAGCCACAAATCTCATGGTCCTCCTGGACCTAGCATTAGTCACACCGATACTCATCTTTGAGACTTTTGAGCTTGGGACACAGAGAGGCAGTGGAATTTGTCTCCTGTGTTAGATTATTATCTTAAGAACCACAGGGAGCCAAGTTTACATCACATAGAGAAAGCTAGTTGACCAGGAGAAAGAAGAATGTAGATACTGGAGAACAAAGAGTTTGAGAAACATTAGGTCTGCTACGTCTCCAATTTGAGAACGTTTGTTCCATGGGCTTCATTCTGATGGGGAGGTTTGAGGAAGACATCCAAGCAGTTTTTTGTTTTTTTTTTCATTGCTTTTAGCTCCTGTCTGAGTTCAGAAGAGAACTCTTATGCTGACTTCAGGATGTTCCCAGCCCTGAACGTTCGGACAGATAATGTATGATCACTGACTCCCTTCAGGCTCACACCAACTTCTTGAAGGCTCATTTGGATGGCATCTCAAAAATACCGAGGCTGTGGACTTCTTAATTCCTACCTGTGCATCTCTGGAATATCACCGGATGTGAATCAGGTCCATCGTCCTCTCTGCAGAATACAGAAGTCCAAGAGATTCAATGGCTTTTAGTCACTGTTGAGCTGTTGACCAATGGGAGCTGAGGACAAATTCTTTCTCTTTCCCCCTAGGATGCATTTTATAAGAATCTCAGTATGTCCCAGACAGAGTGCACTCCAGGCAACACACACTTCGGCGCACATGGAGGTCACCAGCTTAGCAACTTTCAGTTGTTATTTTCCCTTTCCTTGTCTCTCTTCCTGACATTAATTACTGTTTCTAGTGTCATCTTCCCAGTTACACTCTAGAGAATCTTTCAGACAGAATGACTTGCAAAGAACCCAAGACACCATTGTTCTTGTTTTTATTGAAAGAAGGCACAACAGAATTTAGTGACAAAGTGGTAGAATAACAATAGTTACTACATTGCATATGGTCATCTTCAAAGTACTTACTTAGAGCACAAGACGGGTACATAAAAACTTTCCAATCTATATTAGCACAAACCTTCTTTTTCAATGGACTAAAAAAAAAACTAATAATATAGCAGTTCACATTTTTCTTCCTTTTCCCTTCGTTCCTTTCCCATTTCACTCCTACTGATTCCTTTTTTCCTTTTAATTAAATATTTGCCATTTCATAATATCTACTGTGCATTCTAGACCTTATTTACTTTGTTGTTCACAACAAAGATACAATACAATGTTTACACATGGAAATCTGATTTATTTTACTTATGAGTACGGTCTTATGTGATATCAATTTATCTATAAATGTCTCAAGTTTATCCTTCTTTATAGCTCAGTAGTGTTTCATTGAATAGTAATACCACTTCTTTTTTTCCATACCTTGGTTGAAGGGCTTTTGAGTTGCTTCCAACACTTAGCTATGATAAGTTGTGCTGCGATAAATATGGGTGCAAATATGACGTGGTTGTGTGATGTTTTAATTCTTCTGGGAAGATACCCAGAAGGAGAATAGCTAGGCCAAGTGAAGCTTCTAACCCTAGCTTTTTCAGTCATCTCTATGCTGATTTCCCAGTGGTTGCACCAGTCTACACTCCCAAAACAGTGAAAAAGCACTTCTCTTTCCCCATAAAGTTTCTAGGATTTGTTACTGACTGATTTCTTAGTGATGGCCAATTTTTCAGGAGTGAGATGAAATCTCAATGTTACTTTAATTTGCATCTCTTGAATGACCAAATATGTTGAACATTTTTTAGTGTATTTATTTGCCTTTTGGATTTCTTCATCTGAGAAGTTTGCATTCATCTATGATGTCTGTGTTCAGATTGTTTTTATGTTCGGCCATCTGATTTTCTTTCAGTTCTTTCTATATTCTAGATGTAAGTCCTTTGTCCAAGGGACAGTTGTCTAAAAGATATTTCCCTTTTGTGGATTGTCTTTTCACTCTGTTGGCAATTTCTTTTAATATGCAAAAACTTTTCAATAGGAGAAAATCACAGTTACAGAGATGCCCGTTGTTGATTCTATGAAGTATTTCCCATGCAGTTTGAGTTGTGCTCGTCAAGTCTCTGCCTACATCTATGTCTTCAAGATTTCTACCTATTTTTGTCATCCAGTAGATTAATTGTTTCTGTTTTGCTAGTTATATCTTTGATTCATTTTGACTTTAGTGAACAGTGATAAGTGTGGGTCTAATTTTAGTCTTCGGCATGTGGAAAGCTAGTTTTCCCAGAACGATTTATTAAAGAGGCTCTCTTGTTTCCAGTGAATATTTTTGATCCCTTTGTCAAAGAGTAGATAGCCCACTGTGTTTGTAATTGATTTTGCCTCTTCTAATCTGTTCCACTGACCCCCAGATTTACTTTTTGCTGGTTGCATCGTAATTATGCCAGGGAAGCTCTGTAGCATTATTTCAAGTCAGGGTTGTGACGCTAGCTGCCTTGCCTTTGCTGCCCAGGACTGCCTTTGCTATTCAAGGGCTCTTCTGTTTCCAAACGAGTTTCAGGAGTATGTCCTCTATCTCTGTGCAATACGTTAATGGTATCCTCATAGAAATTGCATTAAATCTGTATAGCAGTTACGAGAGTATGGCCATCTCACAATGTTGGTTCCTCCTATTCATGAGCAAAGCCTACTCTTTGAACTAGCCCAGAGACTAATGAATCTGACAGTGATAGTGTGTCAGATCTTCCATTTGCTACTATCCTCTTTGCTCTCCTTTTTCAAAATACTGTAATTTTCAATATGCAGCTTTTAAAAATCTTTTCGTTAAGTTGATTATTAAGATATCTGTCTCTCTGTATTCTTTTCTCTTCTTTTATTTTCCTATCTTTTGTTGGTGGTTAGTGTGAAGAGTTTTCTTTCCCTAACTTATCTCAGTGAGTTTCTTGGTATGTACAGGAATGCTATTGACTTTTGTGTGTTGACTTTATCTTGAATTTGTACTAAATTAGCTTATTTAATATAAAAGTCTTTTAGTAAATTTTGGGGGTTCTTCTATGTAGAGAATCATGTCATCTGTGAACAATGATAATTTCACTTCTATTTTTGTTCTTTTTATTTGTCTGTCTTCTATAGCTTCTCTGGTCAGTGTTCCCTGAGCTATAATCAATAGGAGTGGTGACAATGAGTATCTTTGTCTTGTTCCTGATTTTAGAGTAAAAACTTTCAGTTTTTGTGCATGTAATGTCATAGTCACTGACTGTTCTTTCAGCAAATTTCCTGTGGGCTAATTTTTACACTAACTAGCTAAGAAAGTTGAAGAGAACTTAATTTCCAGACTTAGCTGAGTGGTTAGCACATTATTACTGTGCAATTAATTAGTATCTGCCTCAGCTTATTTGTATGTCAAATGGTGGCAGTGGGCTCATTTCTAAGGTTCTATTCATTTCAAAGACTCTGTCTTGTGAAGAAAAGCCTTGCATCCCCAAGAAACAGATTTGTAGTGATTCAAATGGAGCCGCCGGGACCTCCAGTTCCAACAGTGTGGATCTGCGGTCCTCCAAACCTCATGATCTTGGCGATCGCTTGGCACGGTGTGTCCTCACTTTTCCAGTGTCCTTTAATTGAGGTTCCCACGGGAGGATCAGCAAGCTGGCTGCTTTTGACTGTGGAGCTTATATATATACAGAATGTCGAGTCCCCAAACCATCAGCAAATAATGTTGGGACTATTATTTTTGTTGTTATTATACTTAATTATAATTTTATAATTGTGCTCTTCATAGTAGTTGTTAAGAGTACAAGATGCAGACATAACAACTTTTCTAAACACTGTAGGTACAAATATTTCTTCTCATTGAACTAAGAGAAAGTAGTTGTATGCATAGTCCAATATTCTATGAAAGTATGGGTTATTTGCAGAATTGGCAATGTCAGAGTCTTACACATTGCTATCTTCAGTGTCAAAAACCTGTTGGAGATTCTAAGGACCATTGTCTAATTCATCCTCTGTATATAAGTGCATGGTTTTGCCCCTGCCATGTTTCCTAACTTTTCTGCTTGCTGTCCCTTTGTCGTTTAATCCTTAAGTTGTTGGTTTCCATTTAGCTGTGACATGGATTTCCATTTTTATTTCTCCTTTTGAGTTCTGACACTAGGGGAGACTATACGATATTTACACATGTACGTCTGGCTTTTTCCATTTATGGGAATATGTTCCACATACATCCACTTATATGTGAAGGCTTCGAGTGTATCATTCTTTATCACTGAGTAATATTCCACTGTATTAAAACATCACATCTTTTTCATCCATTCTTTAGGTGATGGGCATTCAGATTGTTTCCAAGGCTTTGCTATCACAAATTGTGCTGCTATAAACATAGAAGCACAGACATCACTATGATATGATGTTTTCAGTTCCACTAGGAAAATTCCCAGTAGGTGGATAGCTGGATTGAATGGGATTACCAGTCCTAGATTTTTAAGGAGTCTCCACACTGCTTTCAAAAATGGCTGCACCACTCTATATTCCTACCAGCAGTCGAGAAGGGTTCCTTTTTCCCCACAGCCTCTTCAACATTAGTTGTTGGTTTATTCCTTCATGACAGCCATTCCTCCTGGGGTGAGTCAGTATGCAAGTGTCATTTTTATTTGCATTTCGTGGATGACTAGCGATGTGGAGCATTGTTCATGTATATATAAGCATCTAGTAATTCTTCCCCTGAGAAGTGTGTGTTCATTCATCTCAGATGCCCATATCTGGATTGGGTCTTTGAATTTTAGGACCCTAATATTTTTTAGTTCTTTATAAATTCTAGATAGAAGACCCTTGTCTGAATTCTTATTAATTAATTTTTTTAAAATTTATGGGTGGTCTTTTTACTCTGTTGGTAATTTCTTTTGATGTGCAAAAACTTTTCAGCAAAAGGAAGTCCTAGCTGTTGATTCGTTCAGGTGTTACACATGCATTTTGGATTTTGTCCATGAAATGTTTGACTACCCTGATATCTTCAAGATTTCCTCCTACTTTCTCTTCCAGAAGATTTAGTGTTTCTGTTTTAATATTTAGATCTTTAATCTATTTTGACTTTAGTATAGTGTATGGTGATACACTTAGGTTAAGTTTTAGTTTTCCGCATGTACAGATCCAGTATTTCCAGTACCATTTGTTAAAGAGGCTGTTTTTCTTCCAGTAGACATGTTTGGCCCCTTTGTCAAAGATAAGGTCACTGAGTGTGTTTGGTTTTGCTTCTATATCTTCTAATCTATTCCACTGATCCTTGGGGTTTTTTCCCCCCAATACCATGCTGATTTTATCACAATAGCATTGTAGTATAATTTGAAGTCAGGAATTGAAAGGCCTCCTGCCTTATCTATGTTGTACAGGATTGTATTTGCTGTTCTAGTACTTTTCAGGTTCAAAAAAAAATTTAGAAATGATTTTTCCAGGTCTGTGAGGTATATTGATCATATTTTAACAGTGACTGCATTAAATCCCATTTTGGGAATATGGCCATCTTCATGATGTTGGTTCTTCCTATCCAGGAACAGGGAATATCTTTCCTTTTTCTGAAATTCCCTATGATCTCCTTTTTCAAAGTACTGTAGTTTTCACTGAACAGATTTTTTTTTGCATCTTTAGTTAGATTATTTCCTAAGTGTTTCATTTCCCACAATGCTACTGTAAAAGGTATTGTTTCTCTAATTTCTCTCTGGGTGCGCTTGTTGTCTGTGTACAGGAATGCTATTGACTTTTGTGTGGTGACTTTGTATCCCGCTACGCTACTGCATTTGCGCACTAATTCTAGTAGCTTCTTCATGGAGCTTTTTGTGTCTTCTAAGTAGACTATCATGTCATCTACAAATAATGACAGTTTAACTTCTTCTTTATCTATTCTTATTCCTTTTATTTCTCTTTCATTTAATGGCTGTAGTAATGATTCCAGAACTAAATTGAATAGTTCAGTAGATGCCTACAACTTCTGTTAGTTTCAGTGTTTGCAAATGAGATTTTTACCCTGATTCCTTTCCTTGTCTTCTTTTGTCATCATTCTTCAGAAGCATTCCTAGAGACCCTTAGGGACTCAAGGGCACCTGCTCTCCAGACCTTCTGTTAGCCTGAGGACCTCCCCACCTAGAAACAAAATCTGACATTCTTGTTTTTAGGTAGGACTGACTGAACCCTCAATTTCTTCCACTTGAACATTATTCTGAAAATCCAACCAGCACAACTGAAATAAATGTCAAACACTTATATGAGTTTTGAAAGAAACAACATAGTGACATCAGCCTGTAATCCTAGTGACTTGGAAGCCTAAGCATTAAGACTGCAAATTGGAGCCCAACTGGGGCAAAACAACAACAACCAAAAAAAAAAAAGAAAAAACACTGGTGACTGCAGTTCAGTGGTAGAGCATTTTTTTTTTTTTAATCAGGCATAAGAGCTCAGTAACCGATAACACAACAAAAACAAACAAAAGAAAAGACTTGACCAAAGCTCAACATCTCAGACCATGATAAACAGTGAACTTATTCATCACACAGTTAGAATTACCACAGCAAACTACAGCAAGGAACTAAGAGGGAAAAGAGTAGGAAATATACTTAGCTATACCTTGTGTTATGCTTGGACCTTGGAGAGTATTTGGCAACAGGAAAGAAAAAGACAGAAAGACACTACAATAAAGAGTGTCGGGATGGTCAATTTTTCAAACAAAAACAAATCTTCAATTTATTCTCCGATCCAGCTTAAGCAAGAGATGGTTATCAAATCTTCTCTACTCGTTGGGAAAACAGTGATTTGCAGTCAGTATTTTTTATGTATCTCTGTGTACTTTATAGAAGCACTGCATTGCCAAATTTTGGATGAATTTATGGAAGTGAAAGTAAAAATAGAAATAACAAGAAAAACAAAAATTCAGTTGAGGAGTATATGTTCATTTTAGAAAGTAAACTAACAATATTGCAGTGTCCAGCCAATGCTGGTTTTCTCAATAAGCAGATAATTCCAAGGCTTAGAGTGTCTGCTGAGTAGGGCTGAGTGGAACAAAATTTCCAGTGTGGCAGATTTCTTTTTGATAATATGATCCAAAATGTTGCAACCAGTAAAGCAACAGACACAAAGCTCTCTGTACACTCATACAGTTTAAGAAGTGTCTTTTCAAAACTAAATTTACTTCATTTAGCTATGAGGGTTGAGGTAGCACCTAGTCTTTTCACTAGTAGTTTCTGGACCTTCCTCAGCCCCTCATGCATACAGAGGACATTTGGAGGGTCGCTGAACTGACAAGAAGTAGGAATCAAAGTTTGCTTCTAACCGGGCCCATTGCCTAATTTTCCCCAAACTAGCAATGCATGAAAAATCCAATGAAGATTCCACTTTCTAGACCATTACACTTGAAAGTTTGCAGATGAACGAACACAGACAAGTATACTGTGCTGAAATAATCCAGGATTATAGAAGAAAAACAAAGCAATTAATTCCAAAATTTGAAAGTTGAGGACTTCATCATTACTTACTTTTCATCATGGTGCATACTGTATATTAATATATTATGCAGACTTAATGGCTCAGTGTATGTTCTTTTTATTGCTCTTTATGGTCATGTTCCAACTCCCAAAACGTTCCAAATAATCTTCCCATTTGAAGAAACAACTGTTTGAATGAATTGAAGATATATTCTGAGGCCTTTCTCTTCTCCTATAGAATATTAGGTATTTTGCTTCCAAAGAAAGAATAGCCAGGCAGAGGCACCCAACGCAGTGTGACTAATCCTATGGCATTTTACTGCTTAGTTTAGCTCCCAGGAAATCCTTTTATGCATTACTTTGGAGAAGCTTGACTATCTCATTTCTCTGGGAGACTACACTCTTGACTGCCTGTTGAGTTATACATTGGCTATAAATTGTCACTCACCGGAAAGGTGATCTTTTAAAGCAGGAATTTCCTTCAAGTCACTGAAATAACTATAAGAAATATTTAAAAGTATTAATATCATTTCTGAGGAGTTTATATCATATGCTCTACAAAGGAAATGGTCATTCCGAAGGGCAAAAGACTGAGTAGTAAAATTCCAATGACGTTCTGCTGCTGAACCAAGTCCTCTGAGGAAACCAAAGGGTCAGCTTACACTACAGCCCACAGAATTTATCACACTCCAGGGTGTAAAGCAAGGCAAAGAACTTTCTCTGTTAAATATTTCAGTAAATATGTCTGTGTTCTTAAAAGAACATTAGTTTTAAAGGCCCTAAAGACTGCGTTCTTAATACCTTCACATTTCACTATAGCTGCACCTTGCCTGCACAGGCAGGAGAAAATCCACATTTTCCACAAGATTCAAACCTTGTTATTTCATCAATTTCTCAGATTTTCATTAACAACATTGGGAAATAGCATTGATCAGGTGGACACATAGATGTTTCAATACTAAAGTCTTGCCTCATTACCTCTATTTCTTATTAGGAAGAGACAGAATTTAAGGAGTAAGAAATGGGGCTCCCCTTGGAAGAAATCTGATTAAAGTGAGCCTTGAAATTCTACTTATTTTGTAGGTCTCCCACCCCCCACATAAGTGTCCATTCTGAAACTCAGCTGCGTGAGACAAGTTGTTATGTATAACAGAATCAATCCTGATTTTTCTAGAGTCCCTGCTTGTCATTGTTCAAGGACCCAATTAGAATCTTGTCCAATATGGTTCTTGAAGAAGCAAAGGAAGAGCCAACTAGAAAAACTGTAAGCAAACATCTCAGCTCTGCTAGTTGACAGAAGAAAACAGCCACCACCATGACTTCTCTCACGCCATGCAGAATCGATGTGCGTCCACCTGGAGTTTCCCGTTTTAGAATACAACTCTTTGGGCAATTAGAAAGTCTCCGAGCAACTGTCTCCCATGGCAGTTAGGTAAATTAGTAGTATTCAGCATTTCTAAAATAAGAACTGGGTTATAAGATATGTCAGTGTATCATGAGCATAATTTGCTCCATTACCTTTTTCCCATGGGAGCCTCATCCAGGTCCTCCAGCAGTAGATGCTTTTGAGCACACAGCCCTGAAATGCCTATTTCCCACACACCTGAGACAATGATATGTCAGTATCATGCCCCCTTATTTAACTCCAATGCCCACAACAACTGTTTGTTCTAATGTTTGAGCCTAAAACCCCTATGGCAATATTTCCTCAGGTAATGGCTTCCATTCATAATGCCAACAGAGCTTTAATTTTTCACTTTGGGTTCTTAGGATCTTCTTTTACCTTTTAGAGAACTTTGAATGCTACAGGTGGCCTTGGGATTTGTAGACAATATTAAGTCCCAACTGGAACCTTGCTCTCAAGATATATATTTTTTTTTCTGAATTTTCCTTAGAAAATAATTACAGAATGTTTTTAAAGTTTCCAAAATTTAATTAAAACTCTTCTTATCTGGTTGATAAGATTTTTAGCTCCTAAAAGACAAGGTTATTTATAAATCAGTTCAGGAATCTGAGGTTTTCACCAGGTTATTTTACAACCTAAAGTATATAGAACAAAAAGCCGACAACCCTTTTCTGGAGTAGATTAGATAATCTTCTATGTGTTTAATTTGTGTAATGTAGTAAAATTGAATTGGGTTCAATTATAAAATGGCCTGTATTTAATTCTAAAGTCATTACGTATATGCTGTTGTCCTGGGGAAAACTTTTCATCTGAAAAATGGGGCAATATTATACACCTCACAAGATTCTTCTCAACCTTGGAGAGTTTTGCTATATGCCAGAATTCATTAGTCTTTCCTCCTTTGTCAAGGATATGATGCCCATGGAGAACCTGTCTGATTCCAGGGAAGATGACACTTCCCTCTTGCCTGTGACACGAGGTCAACAGTCAGTATGCACACCATCTGACCACAGACAGTGTCATGACTGGAGTGAAGCAGGGTGAACGTCAGGACTATGACAAGAAACAGGAAATATGTAGGCCTGGGTACTTTATGCAAACATCACTGCAACCGGCAGAAGTGCTAACGCCCAGCCTTACCGTACCTGATGGCAATCTGTGTGCTGGGTGTTCCAAGTACTTCCCTGGACAAACACTCTTTGGTTGGCCACTTCAAGGAACATTTTCTTTTAACGTTTTTTTTGTAGCTCATGTTAAACACACATGGGATACGATTGATACAATTTCATGTTATTTCCTAAAGTCCTTGGAGTATTAGTTAAAAGGTGAATGAATTCTCCCATGTCACTATGTGAAAGCTCCACTTGGAAACTACTATAAGGTATAGTCTTGCCTTAGAAGTGTACAGAGTCTGGAGCTGGGGCTAGTTAGATAGTTCAACAGGCTAAGCTTGTCTGCCTGGAAGAGCAAGGACCTAAGTTCAGGCGTGGTTGAGACAGGAGGATCACTACGAGCCTAAGCTGTGTAGTGAGACACTGTATCAGATAGACAGACAGACAGACAAGAAATGTAGAGTCTCAACACGTTAGGATACTGAGCACTCTTTCATTCCCTGCTCAGTAGCCTGTAACTGGTGAGCTACGTGACTGCTCCATGTCGCTTGTGCTCCTCCATTATGTTATCTCATCTGGGTCCCAGATAATTGGGAAGAGGAGGTAGGTGGCTGCGCATGCTCTTGCCAGGCAGTGATGAAGACCAGCTCTGCTCAGTGCACAACTTCGTGGGCTCTTCAGAAGCCCACAGTGCACTTCTCTAGCCAGTTTCCACGACGCATGCGAAGCACATTGTCTTCATCTGACTCCTCCCCACTTCCTATTGCATCTTTCTTCCGTGGTCCTTTTCACCACAATGGAGTCACAGCTGGAATTCCTTCATGCTACTGTGGAAACTTTACCGATTCCATTAGACCAAGAGTTAATGTTCTGAGATCACCCACAAGTCATCAGATTACAAGAACATAAATTCATATTAAAAATATTAATTTAGAACCAACTTAAATATTTTTTTCAAAAATCACCAAAATAGTTAGACAGCAGAACAAATCTATATGGCTTCACAATTAAATAGAAAAATAGCCCTTCTCAGAAAATAGGTGAATAATTTTTATAAGACTCATCTACTTCAAGACTTATGAAATTTGTAGGTATAATTCACCCAAATTAGCAATCCCTGCAAAACACAGGTTGTGGCACTTTCATTTGTAATCAGGCTGTGGCCTCCAGAGGCTTTGGGTGAAACTCTCTGGTGGTGCTTGTGGACTGAGTTTGGTTGTGCAACGTTAGGGCCTCTGCCTTATGTTCCTGATGTTTCCTTAAAGAAAAGTGTACCTCTCAGCTGCTTCTGCAAGTATGTATGGGAGTCCTAGGTGTTCCCTCAAATGCCTGCTCTTGTCTATAGCAAACCCCTGCTACCTCACACTTCTCAAGCCCAACAGCCAAGGTTTCAGTGAGGAATGTCAGCATTTTCTTGATTGTTCATGGGTGTCAGATTGTCCCTGAAGTGTATTGTTAATTTCTTCTTTGTCTCCCCTGACTTCCTTTTGGACACCAACTTGTGACACCGGGCCTCCCATCCATTCTTCTCATGGAATAACCTAGTATCTAGAATGTAGACATATCTTTGGGGCAGGCACACAAAAATTATTTTGTTTTGTTGGTTCCCATGTGTCATAGAAGCAGAAGTAACCTTGGTATGGTCACTGCACTTTATTTGTTATATAAATTAGTCACTAAACTTAAGGCAAGCATTCATTCCTTTCACAGTCAATTTCAATTCATTCAGAAACTAGGATTTGTCATGGCTGAATGCTCTCTGATGAGAAATCAGTATAATTGTAAAGCAAAATGACTTGGAAGCAAAGCAGATGAACCATTTGGTCTCCATGGAGGTTCCATGGCCTTAGGGACTATTCCTGCCAATGATCTCACCATGGCCTGGTGGCTTTGCAGACCACACATGGCCTCCAGCCTGCAGCCCCGTGCTCCCAGGAGAAGGCTCCTTGAGCACTTCCTCATGAAAGGCACGGGCATGCTGACTCCACCTCCTCCCTCTCCCATTGCCTAAGTGTTCACTTCCGTTGGTGGCAGCTTTCACACAGGGCTTCGCCTCGGGAGCAAGAAAGGTAATAATGACGTGCACTTGTCTTCTAGCCTGGTGTGCTCATGTTTCACTCTTGTCTATGATTCCGCCCAATGACAAGAGTGCTTCAACCACAACCAAAGCTCACCAAAAAGAAGCATTAAACTATAAAATGAGTAAAGTACTGTCATTAGGTGTAACCTGAACAGCCTGTGGTGACTTAGGTCAATAAGCAAACAATAAACACCCAGTGTTGTCAAGTAGCTTCAGCAAGGTGTTTGCACCTTTGTGGGGTGATGTGAGCTGCAAACGCTGGCTCATAGGAATTCGACAGACGTCGCACGTAGGAGAAGGAGCCATCCAACAGCCAACGTGGCCTTTTATCTTTCTTTAGTCTGGGTGATGGGAATTCTTTCCTTCTAATTATTATTATTATTATTGTTGTTGTTGTTGTTGTTGTTGTTGTTGTTGTCTTTTTGAGACAGGGTCTCACTGTGCAGTTCAGGGTAGCCTTGAGCTCACTTTTGTATCCTAGGCTGGTCTCGAACTTGCACCGATCCTCCTGCCTCAGCCTCCAAGTGCTGGGATTACAGGCGTGTGCCACCACACCCGGCTTTCTTTCTAATTAAATGCTAATGCGTTTTTTACATTTTTGAGCTGTGTAAAGCTCTTGAAAGGATCGCTGTGAGAACAAGTTGCCCTTCAGATGATTTTAGTGGCAAACTTTTTAAAATCCAATAATACCATTCATGACATCTACTCATAAAATGGAAAAAATCCCTTTCCACAGTATTTCAGGGTCACACAAAAAATAAACACCCTGGCTATTTGCTTAGTTTCTTCTTTCATCAGAAGCATCAAATCAGAAGCTTTGAATTCTCATGTCCGCTAAGAATGGGCAATTTATAAAAATGAAAGCAGCCAGTGGGGGATGAGCAAGGCTAAGGCTGACCACAGAGCAGTGGCCACTTAGGTCGTGGAAGCTGAAAACCTGCATCCAGGATACAACCGCTGTGAGACATTGACAATCTACTGCTGGGGCCGGCCAGCTAGCTCCACGGACTTCCGCGCTTGCTTAGGTAGAGCACAGTGGCTGGGGTTCAGTCCCTGGGCCTGCAGTGCTGGCCCTGTCCTGGGACACGCTGAGATGATGATTGAGACTGGGCGTGGTGGCACGTGCCTGTAATCCCAGCACTTGGGAGGCTGAACACAGAAGGACCCTATGAGTGTGACCTGTGTAATGAGATGCTATAGAGTCTACAGACTCTGTCTAAATACGTAAATAAATAAATACATAAATAAGATTTGCTGCTGCCTGAAGAAGACATTTCTTCAGAGAGATTTCATGCCCAGACAAGACTGAGCAGTTCATCTTTTATTTTGATTTAATTATATTAAATTCAAATAAATCTTAAAGTCAATAGCCTAGCAGTCAGTCAGTTAAAAGTCCATATCAGGTATATAGTGAAAGCAGAATGTCTCCTTACTCCCCTCTTCCCAGTAAAAAAGAGGAAATGCTAATCATCCATAAAATCAACAAACATTTTGCTAACACATCATGTAGTTACACAATCATGTCCTACATTTATTTGTGATCTTTGCAATAACTCCTATTTATACACTGCTGCTATGCTCTCTTCATTTTGATTCATTAAACATACCTTTGCATGAGAAACCAAAATAATAATAATAATTAATAATGCACACATACAGTGTACTGTGAGGATCTTTCAGTTCAGGGTGTAAAAAAGCTTTTCAAACTTTATGATGTAGTGAGTATTACATGCATCTGATCCCCCCATTTTCTGTTAATTTTATTTGTAAATAAAAAGCAGGGCTCACTGTCACTACTATTAAGTTTCATGGTGACTCTCCTGGTTTTATTAGATCTAAACATGGGTCAAAAGGCTTATGCTCCTCAGTGTCCTTATGCTCTTTCGGCAGGTTTTACTCAGCAGTTGTGGAAGACAAGCTGGTATCCATTAAGAAGAAATGAAGATGGCAGCTGGAGTCAGCTGAGGAAGGTGACAGAGGCAGGTTTGTGGGGATTCTGGGAAAACAGTGGCGACTGATTGTCAAAGGAGCTACCATCCCACCTTCTCAGAGCTCAGCGTCTCACACCGAGACTGTGACTCTGAATCCCAATAAATCACCTTGAATGAATGAGGAAATAGTTAACAGATTAGGAAAGCACAGGTTGCTGTCTGTCTGTTGGATATTCCCATAGGGGACTGGCACCCAAGCCAGCCAACTGGCGGGAGAAGACCCACTCTGAGTGTGAGTGGCACCAGCAGTAGGTTTGTGGCCTGGGTGAACTGGACAGGTAGGAGAAAGGAAGTGGGCGTTATTTTTAGAAGCTCTGTTCCACCAATGAGGCGTGTGGTTGGCGGGTGCCATGCATCTGTGCCTCCAGTTTCTTCAGCCTTCTGAAGTAGACTACCAGTGAATGTTCAGGGAGCTTCTAGGCTTCTGGCTGGAGACTGGTGCTGTGCCCATGATTGCTTCTGTCCCTGAGCTGAGCAGTTAGGAGATCCTGCAGCTTTCAGTATCCGAAGACCATGTGGGCTCCCCTACCTCTGAACCTCTAAGCCTGGCTAAAAAAGTATCGCATCATTGTGCATTTATTTTCCATTGAGTCTGTTCCACTAGTGAGCCCTAACCAATGCAAAGAATACCACATACAGTGGGAAATTCTTTCTTGCCAAATTATCACATTTTATGTACTGTCCTTAGAGTAACTGTTCTCACAAGGAACCCAAATTGCACCATTAATTCAATACCCACACATGGAAACAAACAAACAAACAAACAAAAAACTCTAGATACTTCATGGATTGGTCAAGCAATGGCCGTGACTCATCCAGAGGGCTGACACTGTCAAAAGATCTCCAAACAGGGGCTGGGGTGATAGCCCCGTGGCACAAGTGCCTGCCTGGCAAGTGTAACATCACGAGTTCAAACCCCAGTCCCACAAAAAAAAAAAAAAAAAAAGATCTCCAAACAGCTGTACAGGAATTCAGGGTAAATCCTCAGGAGATTTGACTGACCTTGTCATCTATAAAAGTTACATTTTTAGTTATATAGGTCTTGCTTTACCTTTAAACATCCAGCAGAAAAGTCTAACGATGAAGTATAAAAATTAAAGCTATATTAATATACTGAGCTGTAAAAGGCCCGAGACAACAGCTTCCAACATTGCCAGTGGTGCCAATAACTCACTACTATTATAGACTATTAGACTATATATACAGCTACTTTCTTTTAGTTCAGTGAGAAGACATATTTGTACTCAGTTTTTATACGAGATATAGTCTGAATCTTGTAATCTGAACAAATACTCAAAGACAACAATATGCAATGTATTAATTACATGTAACTGTCCTCCTAACCTGTTGTGAAACTGTCTCATTGCTATTTCTTTCCATTAAAATTAATTTAAAAAATGAAGTAAAGAGCCAGGAATGGTGGCGCACACCTGTAATCCCATCACTTGGGAGGCTGAGGCAGGAGGATCGGTGTGAGTTTGAGACCAGCCTGGGCTACAAAAGTGAGCGCAAGGCCAGTCTGAACTGCACAGTGAGACTCTGTCTCAAAAAGACAAAAAAAAGAAAAGAAAAATGAAGTAAAAAAAGAAGCAAATAGAATTCTCCTCAACACCTCACATTTGACATATCTATCCTCATATTTATTTTATTTCTGTTTTCCCACAGAAGACTTAAGTGTTCTTGTACTGAGTTATGTTTTTTATAATGTAGATAATAGTTTCATCTCATCTATGTCATTATTCTCAAATTTTATTTTATTTTCCATTTTTATTTTTTATTTTTATAATAATCAATACGCTGCATATTGTTGTCTTCATCATAGTTGTTTAGAGTACAAGATGCAGACATGATTTCTTGTCTAAACATCCTTAGTACAGATCTTTCTTTTCATTGCACAAAGAGAAAGTAGCTGTATATTTAGTCCAGTAGTCCATAACAGTAGTGGATTATCAGCTCATCTGGCCTTACTGGAAGCTGTTGACTTGAGCCTTTTACAACTCAACATATTAATATGGAATCCATTTTTATTCCTCATGATTAGACTTTTCTGCTGGATGGTTAAGACCAAGGTAAAGCAAGATCTATATTAAAATAAAATGCAACTTTTGTATCTGGCAACATCAGTCAGGTCCCCTCAGGATTTACCCTGAAACCATGTACTGTGGTTTGTAGAACTTTTGTCAGTGTTAGCTGTCTGGATGAGTCATGGCCATTGTTTGGCCATTTTGCTCTCTGTGGAAGCCTGAGAGCATGTTTTCTCTCTAGGTGACTCTCCTTAGGCACACTGTACATCACCAATCACTTTCCTCTGCAGTCCCATAATCTTGAACAGGAAATGTGGGACTCCACTGAGTTATAGGCCGATGCAGTACAGGTTCTTTTATGTCTATAACCTCACTGAGTATCTCCAAATTTTTAATCTTACAAAGATTAACATCTTTACTAATAATTCTTGGAAGAAATTTTTAGGTATGATCTTGGATAAAACAAGCCCTTATGATCATCAAATAGCTGCCATTGCTGGATATTTTAGTCATGGTTTTGAACTAACAGGAACTTTGACCCATAGTTCATCGCCAACGCTCGGCCTAGGTCCACGTTCTTTCCATGCACTAGCTGTGTAACCTCAGCTAAACTACTGAAACTTTCTGTGCTTCCTCTCTAAGTAGTGAAGATAGATAATGCTTCATCACTCTTGATTTAGAATATAAAACTGCATATAACATAACACTGAGCCTGAAAATGTCTGTTACACTCAATTGCTACATGTTATTGTTGTTAATATCTGAGTTTATGGAAAATAGTTATACTTCCTATGATTCCATTTCTTCATCAGAAAAATGGAATGAAAGCACTTTCTTCATAGGTGACTTGGAAACTCTGACAGTAGCTATGTGAGACCTTCTTCTCTAGAAAGTACACCCAGCAAAGGACACACACTCTATATAAACTTGTCTTGGCTTACGCATCTCTAAGGAACTTTGTCTTCAGTTTTTCTCATTAACTGCTCTCCAAAGTTAATCTTGGAAATGTCTGTAAGCCATGTGTCCCTTGTGTTTCAAATTCATACTTTCATACCATATGATCTCATGTTTCTACCACCTGTCTTGCTCTGACTTGGACCTGGGCATAAACCTTCTGGCCCTGTCACCTAGGGAGACAAGTAGTGTTGGTGAATGGCAGGGACAACTACTACCAAAACCATAATTTCCAGTTGACTGGGATCTTAACAAAGCTTGGCAATCTTTCTTCTTTTAGCTCTCCATTCTCCTATTTTCTTATGTCTCTCTGTGTGAATAATCTTTCAATGATTATTCACACCATCTCTATATTCCTTCTGTATTCAAATTTGCCCTCAGAAGATAGTTCATTTCACAGAACAGAAGCACTGAGAGGCAGAGTGGCATTCAGGGCATTTCCAGTGAGGTAAACTTTCCATCTTCCTCTGTGCTTGCCATCCCTTCTTCAGGGTCCTGAGTCTGGGGCACGGGCTCCTTGTAGATAGTAACTGTTAATGCTACCCCTGCTTGTCATGTGTGAAAGGCTATTTCTCATCTAAGCATATAGGACCACAGCCTCTTCATCTGGAGTCTTAACACCTTTGCATCTTTCCTCAGTGATCTTGTTTAATTTTTCATTGCTTCTCCTTATTACTGACTCTTTCCCAACACCATAAAAAGATGCTAAGACCTCTGTGATAGTAACAGGAAAAAAAACTCCCTTCTTTGGCAAATTAAAAATGGCCCCAGGGGCCGGGAAGATAGCTCATGGACAAAAGTATCTGCCTGCAAAGTGTAAGGTCCTGAGTTCGATCTCTGCTTCTAAAAAATAAATAAGTAAATAAAATAAAATAAAGTACAATAAAATAAAATAAAATAAAATAATAAAAACAAAATAAAAATGACCCCAAATTCTATCCCCTTATGATTACCACGCCTTGCTATTCTATTTCTTTCTTTTTTTTTTTGTCTTTTTGAGACAGGGTCTCGTTGTGCAGTTGAGGCTGGTCTTGAGCTCACTTTTGTAGCTCAGGCTGGTCTCGAACTCGCACCGATCCTCCTGCCTCAGCCTCCAGTGTGCCGGGATTACAGGCGTGCGCCACCACGCCCAGCCTCTATTTCATTTTAGTTTTAAATTTCAAACCAATCTGTCCATCTTCATCATGACTATATCTCATTATCACTTCTACCTGAATTAATAGCTTTTTATTTGCCTATCTAAAACATCTGGCTCTTCTACTGAAAATAATATGTTCATTTTTAAAGAATGAAATTTCATTTATAATATTATCAAAAAGAATAGAACACTTAAAAGAAATTGAACAAAAGGAGTTCTCCTGTATACCGAAAGTGAGGAAATATAAACATAACTTAAATAAGTAAACAGAAAGTCACCCCATTTCTATGCATTGTAAGACTTAATATCTTTAAAGAAACAGGTCTGCCTAAGTTAACTTACAGGTTCAATGCAAACCATTTCAAATGCCCCAGCCTGTTTTATCACTGAAATGGTCCTAAGTTTCATATGGAAGTGCAAGAGACATAGACAAGCCACTTGTCGCTATATTTGATCCTTTGCAGCACTTCCAGGCTCGTTGCCACGGTAGCTGTACCGCACACTTAACCGCAACATCCTCCCTAGACTTGCTATTGATTGACTTTATTATCACCACAGAGTCACACGCTTTCGGACACACCTTCAAAGTGACATAGAGACCCCACAGAATAGTGGAGTGAAAACCCTTCTTTCAATAAAAATGCAGTCATTTGCCCGCTGAGCCAAGACCGACTGCCCAGTGCACCACCCAGATCTTTTCCACGGTGTCTGGCTGCTTACTGCTCTCATCTCACCCCAGTCATAGCTTCAGCGTGACCTAATCATTTTCAGCCTCTTGAACATACCACGTTCTTTTTGTCACAGGATCTGTGCCCTTGTTCTTCATCCTACCTAATGTCCTCTTCCTCCCCACACTGATTGGCCTCAACTTGTCTCTCTGCTGAACACCTGTGTTCTTCCACGCCATGCCATTTCGGCCTTCATCATCTCAAAAGAGGTGTGACACAATATTGCAATTCCCTGTCACCTCGCCAGCCCCTGGGAGGTGAGAACTCATCAAGAACACAAGGACTTCTGCACAGTATATCCTTAGTGCTCAAAACCCACAGTGAGCCCTAAGATCTCGATTGGCTCAATGTGAATTTCTTCTCTAGAAATCTGAGCCTAATATCATGTTATAAATCGGAGCTCTGCACTGTGTGGGGACTCCTTGAGTTCCTTCCCTATAAACCATGGTAAAGACAGTTTGTGGGGGTAAGTCGGTGCCCAGCCTTGCCAGTTTCCTCCCCTGGACCTTCAACTTTATCTATCGACTCTATTCTAGTAGATAATACCATACTTCTTAGAGATGAAGTTTAAAAAAAAAAATAACCTTTTATCTGCTACCCTCCAGATTTCTGAGGAAGGTTAGAGTGACCTTGGTATTAAACCTGGACTCTGCTCATGAGCAAATCTGCATGTTCATTTCACTCTAGAATTTGCTCACTCTGTGAATTTGGATGTTTTAGCTTCTCTAAGCCTCAATTTACTTTCATGTAAAATAGGAGTAAAAAAATCATACACTATCATGAAAATAAGACAACACTCTAATTGAATGATCCAAATAATTCCTTTCATCTCTGTTCCTCACTCTGCTCTGTTCTCCTCCAGAATATACACTGTTCTAAAAGTGGCACAGTTTGTTTTCATATTAAATTGTGATTTTATTGTTTGTCTACTATATCAGTCCATAGGCAAGGCACAGTGCAAGATATACAAAAAGATAACTGTTCGGATTGGCTTAGAGTGGCTGCCCACAAGGTCAGTACCGTGAGTGCGAAAGGTCCATCTGTGCACTGGAGAGCCAAAGGATCCAATGGAAGCCTAGAGCTCCCTGCCATGTTCACATCAGGACATGCAAGTTCCTATCAGGAGGCTGAAGGGTGCGCGCCAGAAAGCTGAAGCGTACAGTGGAACGGGGAAATGACATCCGAGGTGAAAGTGAAGACTGCGGCTCCTCTGAGGCAAAAGATGTGAGTTTTCATTCTT
Organism: Myocastor coypus; assembly: GCA_004027025.1. Lineage (NCBI taxonomy): Eukaryota > Metazoa > Chordata > Mammalia > Rodentia > Myocastoridae > Myocastor > Myocastor coypus. The sequence goes on along the minus strand of PVJA010000064.1, from coordinate 23,965 downwards.
TACTTCCCTTTTATGCCATGTAAGCAACAAGGCACCCCGGGATGGGCCTTCCACACCCAGAACTACCCTGAGCCAGTTTGGTTGAGTGCTTTCCACTCAGCCTGACATAATCAGCTACACGTCACACCTGCCTTTCCCACTAGGCTTTGTTCTTTCTGCGGATCTTTGACCTGAGGTTCAAATTGAGTCCAAAAAGTATGTGCCTCGCCCCATTACGTACGCTTAGCCACTGACTTCATTATGCTAGGAATACATAGGATTGAATCTAACTGATGGAAGCATGGAATAAATTTCATCTTCAGTATTCAAATTAAAGATAGCGAAGAATATCACTATTGAAATCTACTCCGTCAGACTACAAGATATTCTCTCACAAACCATAGAAACCTAACTTCTATGACTAAGACCAATATTTATTTTTCCAAAATGAAAGGAGGCTAAAAGTAGGGCCAGGCTGGGGCAGCCACTTAGGACTGAATTCATACTACGCACGGTCTTGAGTTCCTTCTGTGCTTCTCCTCTGCAGCAGGTTGTTCTTGGGCACTAACCTCGCCGCGGTGCGAGGTTGCAGACTCGAAGTTACTACAACCAGGAAGTAACAGCAAGAGAGAGAAAGAAAAAGTGGAAGGCAGAAGTGCTCACAGAAAGTGATCACCTAAAAGCCTGCTGCATTTTTATTTTGTTTATTCTGTTAGTGTTTAATTCATGCAGCTTGCAGTTGTCCTAGGGAGAGGTTGCATGTACATATTACAGCATAATTTTTTTGCAGTCTTCTTCCTCTCCTTTATTCCCTCCTCCTCTGTTTCCCCACCAGCTTTTCCATATTTGTTGATGCTGTTTGTCTTAGCACATGTTATGGTTTATGATGTTTACATCAATTGATGTTATTAGGTTTATTAGATTCCTGCACAAGGCCAATCTGTATTCCTCTCATTTCCCTTTCTCTCCTTCTTCCCTTGCATTATTGCCCTGCTGAGCTACATTTGTCCCAATGTCCCTTTCTACCCACATTTCAACTTTATTTTACTTTGCCTCATCCCAATCCCCTTGCTAGGCATCTTTCCCAAAAGTTTAAATCATCAGACTAGCGATACTTGGATATCAATGTTTATAGCAACACAATATGTAATAACAATGTCTAAATCATAAAGGCATCCTGCACACCAATCAGCAGATGGCTGGATAAACAAAATGTGGAATCTCTATAGGATGGAATGCTTCTAGAGTATGAATAATGACATATTTGAAACATTTGTAAGAAAACGGGTGCACCTGGAAAGCAATGTTGGGTAAAATCAATCAGACACAGAGACTTCTATGAACATCTCATTGAGCTTGTCTCTCCAGGGTAGCTCATTTGAAGATATTCAAGATAAAGGAAGTAACAGGTGATTACTGAAAATCTAGTCAACTCTTTTCCTTATTCATATGCAAAACGGTATTTAAAAAAATGCTGAGGGAAGGGGCTTTCATAGTGTTGAAGAAACTCAGTCAACTTCTCCCCAGGAAAAACAACAATTTTAGTTATGAAAATTAAGCAATAGTCTTTGGGAGTCTGGAGACTGTCCTAAAAACTTACTACAATTTAGGAAACCTTTATGTAAGAAGATGAAGTCAGTCTTTAAGAATAGCAAGAGGCCGTGCCTTTTGAGCTAGGGTTCTTTGCATTACCCAGTCACCCTCAGCTCTGTGGTAAGGAAGCCTACAGGGGCCATGGGAAGCTGAAAAGACAGCAGTTTCCTCTCCTGTCAGCTCCAGTCTGCAGCTGCAGTGGACTCCTCATGGATGCAGGTTGCCATTTCTCATTTATGTTTCAGATGATATTTTGTAGATAGACATAGCAAAGAAGACTTGCATTCCTTCTCGCGTTCAATAGCTAGTGCTGAGTGAAAGCTACCCAGATGATCACACCCTGTCCACTGCACACAGTGCAGTATCACTCAGATCCCGGTGTCCACATGTAGTGGTAGGTTGAATGTGTCAAATTGAAAAATTTGGAAGCTTAACTAAATCATCTCAGCAATGTAACATCCTAGGGTGTAGAGGACCTCCTCTAGGGTGGCTGTCTGCACCCTAGGGTCAAGCACCCAACATGGGGTGCTTCCCCACCTGGACAGTGTAAAAGGCAAATGAGGTAAGATAGACTGGCTTCGGTTGTTTGGAGGAGCTCCAGTCTCCACCTTCAGCTTAGATGTCTGCTTCTGGGTTCCAGCACAGGCTCGTTGGCTTCCACTTTGGACCCTTCAATCTGCTGGCACAGACTCAGCATGTACCCATTGGCCTCCTGATGTGGACCTGCATGGAACACTGCAGTGAGCTTCAGACCCCAAATTGAAAGATTCAGCCCCCAGGGTGCAGACCCCTCTGCACACCTCCTCAACCAACCCTGCGACTGGCCATTGGAAGCTGACTGTGTGTTATACATTTGTGTATCTTGCTTTATCCATTTCTCTAGCGAAACCCTGGCATTGGGAGTGATACAAAGTTTCTTCCCTGTGAGAAAGGAAAATCCTGATGGTTGAAGACCATGTCTGAGAATGAAAAGTAGAGAATTCTCTAGGTAATCAGAGTAAAGTCTGGAAATCAGGCTACCTTGGCAGAGGTGCTGAGCTGCATCAACTCAGGCACAATCACAGAAAAACATGAAGCCAATCTGAAAACAACCTCCTTGCCACACACAAAGTATCTATCCCATGTTGAGCAAAATGAGAGAATAAACATAAAAATACTGAGAAAGGCAAAAATAACCATAAATGAGTTTATAGAAATACTATCAGATAAAATATACTGAAAGCAAAAAAAAAAAAAAGAAATGCTAAGTATTAAGAGATATATTTCAAAGTAACAAAACAATCCACCTATATGAGAAATATAACAATTATAGTCCAATCTACTCTAGGTGACATATTGGGATGCAGAGTCACAGTTGTGGTATGATATACTGAGCTCTCAGAAGGTTGGCTTTGACAATCAGTCACCACTGTTTTCCCAGAAATCCCCACAGTCCTGCCTGTGTCAACTTCCTTAGCTGACACTAGCCACCATACTTTTTTCCTTCTTAATGGATACTAGCTTCTCTTCCACAACTGCTGACTAAAATCTTCCAAAAGAAGTGATTCTCTTCTCATGCGTTGATTGTGTTAAGTATTCTAGCAATGGTAAGCTTAATTACTCAACTCTAGAAGGCTTTGGGCACAATATAAAAAGGGGGCAACTTTTTTTTTTTCTTTTCCTTTCCCACTTAACAGAGTTAATGAAATGTTCTTTTAGGAATTGTTTGTAAGTTTCGCCTCAGGTTAACATAGAACATCATAAAATCATCTTTCCTGCAAATAGATCTCCAAATCTTTAGTAATAGTCAGGATGCAAACATGGTCTAAAATACAGCATTCTGGGACTTAGTGTGATGTATGTATGGCATGATAAGTGACCAGGCAGAGAATGACATGGTCGTTGCATTGCATGGTACCCTGTCCTAGATTTTATCATGGAGGTGACCTTTATCATCTGTCCAAAAGATTTGAGAAACAGTCTTATCCTTCCTAGAATTTCTTCCTATGGCCATGGGCCCAGGCTGATGCATTTCTTTTTGCTACCTACTTTCCCTTTTGAAAATGGCCACACTTCTCTGAACCACTTTGTTTTGCTTTGTTTCACCTGTTTCCCTCTTTATAGTGTGCTTTAATCCAAATAAACTCTTTATCTTTATACTGTTCTTGGCAAATTCATTTACCATCCATTTCACCATACTCTTCCATGGCCTAGTGCATGGCACATTCTCATGGCCCAAACACTTCTTGCTTCAACTTTGGAACTCTGTTTAATCTGGCCATGAGTATATCTGACGGTGATCACGCATTCCTACATCAGCACCTCTCCTGCCCATGTGTCCACTGAGTAATCCTACTGGCAAAGCATCTGTCTGATAAGATTTTCTTTGTCCCTAAATTATGGTCTTTACTTTCTAGTATTTATGTTGTAGATGTCAGACACAAAAAGGAGTCAAAGACATCAGAAACACCATGTAGGGGGAAAGCACCATGAAACAAAAACAAAGAACTACCTTGGATTGTCCTTAGATATTATTCTATTTTTATTCCACTTCAGTCTTTTTTTCCTCCCCAATATATCCTAGCATTACATAGAATAATGAAACAGGAGTTCATGAAAGACAAGTTAAAAGATTAAATAGCAACTGCTTTTAATAACGTCAACAATATAGTGTTTAACAGAAATATATGACCCCTATTTCAATGGATTTTTTCCTCCTTATCAAACCTAAATGTTTTATTTCTGATACTATTCTTATATTATAACTTTTATAATTCATCAAAATTTGTTACCATTTTTTGGTAAGTAAACCTAGATGTTCTAAAAGTTCACAAACAATGTAAATTGTGTGTGATTGGTGGAGTGCATTAATATCAAACTTAATATATCTTCTACTTCCCCATTAAAATGAAGGAAATCAAAGTTGTGCTCCATCATAGTCAATCTGTTTCATAAGCAAAAGCAGTAAAAAGGCAGTGTGCTGGGCATGTTTTGTGGAAGTGTGATGACAGGAGCAGAAATCTTATATAAAACAGAGGGACAGAAATGTTCTTAAGGGACGTTTAGCCTATATTAGAAAGAGCTTTGATTGCTAGAGTCAGGAAGACAGAGTTTCTGCAATCAGTGTTTCATTAGATTTACCTCATTTCCAGCTTAACCAGCATGGATTCTGCAAAGGCTGATAGCTGGCATTTAGAGCCATTCTGGTTTTCTTTGGAGCCATTGTCCATGGTGAATGGTCAGCAGAGCTGCTCTGATTGGGTGATGGCTCCACCACACCACTGCTCAGATTCCCTCAGTACCACCCTGTGCTGGAGCCTCACATCTCCAGAGTTTGTTTGATTTGGCCTGGATGATGCTTGGTCACAGGGCCTCTAAAATTGTAGCTCCCCAAATGATATGGATTGTGTGAAAGGAGGAATACAAGACTACTCAATATTTTGGCTCTACCCTTTCAAGGTCAATGAGGACACCAGACATAAAGGAATCCATACTGTCACAACCTATAATTTAGTGGAGTCCCAAATTTCCTGTTCAAGGAGATTAAGGGGCCACAGACGAAAGGGATCAATGATATACAGTGTGCCTAAGGAGAGAAAACATTCTCTCAGGCTTTCACAGAGAGCAAATTTGTCAAGCAATGGCCGTGATTCGTCCACATGGCTGACACTGACAAAAGATCTACAAACCACTGTACACAGTTTCAGGGTAAGTCCTGAGGGGACCTGACTGACATTGTCAGATGCAAAAGTTACATTTTATTTTAATATAGATCTTGCTTTATCTTGGTCTTATCCATTCAGCAGAAAAAGTCTAACCCCAAGATATAAAGAAGAAAGCCACATTAACATACTGAGTTGTAAAAAGCTCAAGTCAAAAGCTTCCAATAATGCCACATGAGCTGATAATCCACTACTGTTATGGACTACTGGACTGTATACACAGCTACTTTCTCTTTGTGCAATGAAAAGAAAGATCTGTACTAAGGATGTTTAGACAAGAAGTCATGTCTACATCTTGTACTCTGAACAACTATGATAAAGACAATTATGTGCAGTGTTAATTCTTATATCTGGCCATTGAACCTGTTGTGAGACTGTCTCATTGCTATTTCTTTCACATTAATATTAATAAAAATAAATTTAAAAAAAGAATTAGAAAATATTCTGAGAGTAAAAGTTATTCAGTGAGTGGAGTGATGAGTGCATCATTTTAGTGAAATAATTAATCTGGAATGTTTTGAAGGGGTGAAGAAATTGAGGCTGGCTGAAGCTATTCACTAATTCATCATGTAATTATCATGTGTAGTTTGGGGCACTGACCTAAGGTACGACTTCAGTAGAAGAGATTGGAGAGGTGAAAGCAGAAAGTGGGGACAGGCTTTGCAGATATCAAGAAAATCAAGTAGGCAATAACATATGATTGAATGGATACAATCAGTGAAATAAAGGAGAAATAAAACCCAACAGGGACTGCGTTATGTTATCTAATGAATGAAAGGATGAATGGCAAGAGACTGATTTTCAGAACCCAACAAATCAGTTTAAAATACATCATGATACAGAAAGAGCAGCCTAGAAAAATTACCTAGTAGGCCTCTGGAAAAGAGCTGGTTATAAGTCTGAAGGGTGGGGAAAATTTTTTGATTATCCATGTAAAGACTATAACTTAAACTACAAGAAAGATGGAGGGGAAATCTGAGGGCTGCTAGAGAAATGTTTTATTTTTTAAGTAGCACAGAGGGTTAAGAAGTAAGGATTAGAAGAGAAGTAGAGGAAGAGAGAGGAAGAGGAAAACAGACAGGATGGAGTCAGAGAAGTTAATGAAAGAGAGATTTTTACATACCAAATAAAATCAATAAAAATTCAACTGAAAACACCATTGTACATCCCATATTATAATTGCATATAATCACGTTAGAATTCAAGCAGCTACATGTAAACTATATTTAATATAGATATGCAGATATAGCCACCACAGATTTGTTCTGTTATATAGCTTTATTGGCATAAAAATGATGCTGGCCATAATTCAATTCTTCTTGGCTGAATATGTTCAGAGAAACTGACAAATGAGTTAAAGGTAACAGTTAGACAGCAAGTTATTGAATTTGGATAAGTTTAATGTAAATTTGGCATAGTTAACATAAACTGAATATCTAACATGTAAGAACACTCTAACTATCCAAGCATCAAAATTTAGTAATGAGTTTTTTATCCAAAACTAAAGGATCCCCACAAGTTTAAAATTTTGAGTCTCACATAATAATACTTTTCCATCAGCAGTTTTTCATAGAATTTTGGGGATAATCTATTTGCCTTTTGAATTTTTAACTCTACTCAGAGTAATGAGTATGAAGACTGAATCAATTGGTCTAATCCTTTTCTCAGCTTAATCTACAGGAGAATAAATATAAGATGCATCGAATGCCATGCTTCTACAATGAATTGGAAGGGCTTGCTTCCTGGAGAGATGCTGGTTCTAGCTTCATGTTAACTCACTGTAAGAGTCTCTGTGTCCAGTTTTCACACTTGCAGTTATGTTTTAAGTAGGAGAAATGAATTGCAAAATGACTCACAGAAAGCACCATCTTTTTCATTTTGCCCCACCAAAATCTACTTTAATTTAGGTAGCGCTTGGTTTTTACCCCAGATTTTCAGTATGGCTCAGTCCTTAAAGCTTTTCTTCTTATTTAATTTCACCACTGTTGCAGAGCAGATTGAAAGAGAAAATATTAACCAAATTACCCAACTTTTTATTAAAGTCTATTCAGTAAAATTTACTGAATACTTACTGCAGGCTGAGTATTACAGAACATATAAAACAAGTCACTGCACTTGTTGTCTGCAAGATAATCATCTGTGAAGAAATAAGATCAATATGCAAACAAATATTGATTTTCAGTTAAAATCAGGGTATGATCAAAGATCCAAGATATGGCATGTCCGGAAGAGATATAGTCCATTTTTTTTAAAAATAAGAAAACTCAAGACATTTTAGAAAAGTATCATACAGAATCTCATTATGATTTTAAAAGACTAAAGAGGTTTGAATAAATTTGTTAGTTACCTTTCTCTTGCTGCTGAGACAAAATACTGAACATATAGATTTAAGAAAGGAATAGTTTGTTTAGCCCTCAGTTAGTGCAGATTTCAGTCTGTAATCAGCTGGCTCCAAGGCGGGGAGGCATGACACAGGGGCTATAGTCTAAGGTGGCAGAAGACAGCGAAAGCAGCAAGAGAGCAAGGGGGAAGAGCAAGCTTCCTTTCTTCCCTTATATTGTAAGTAGACTGCCACCTACACCGCCTCCATGCCTCCCACTCCAGGAGCTCAGGATGTTGGCAAAGCGAGCTCCCTTGTCCTCTGCTGAGTGACTTAATTAAGCTTCTTCTTTTTTTTTTTTTGTCTTTTTGAGACAGTGTCTTGCTATGCAGTTGAGGCTAGCCTTGAGCTCACTTTTGTAGCCCAGTCTGGTCTCGAACTCGCGCCAATCCTCCTGCCTCAGCCTCCCAAGTGCTGGGATTACAGGCGTGAGCCACCAGGCCTAGCTCTTAATTAAGCTTCTGGTCTCCTCAGTTCTCAAGTTGACACAATGTATCAACCATCACAACAGGAGATGAAGAGGTACATCAGGAAAGTACTAAACATGCAGATCCATGAAGACTGGAAACAATGAGGGGAAGCTGAGTAGAACATCCTGGAAAGACAACAAATCTGTTCTTCAAGAGATTGCCTTGCTGGTCAACTTCCTGGTTCTTGTTTACATTCTATTGATGTGTAAAAGCACCACAAGTACAGAGAAAAATATAAGTAGTAAGTGAGAATTGTGCCTGGCGAGGGGAAAAAGCCATAACCTCTGTGAAACCCTGGGGCATCCTTTATTTCCCTCAGTATTTATTCAGGGTTTATTTTGATTAGGTGCATATTCTGAGAAATATTCACATGTTACAAACTTAATTGGCACTCAAGCACTAATATTGCCACCTTCTTGTTCTGGTATAGGAGATTGAATCTATAACAGATTGAATCAGTTGAGCTACCTCTTTAGCCTTTTCTTTAAAAAGAAATCTTGATATAGAATCTCACAAAGTTGCATAATGAGGTCTTGAATTTGCAGTTCCTCTGTGTCAGCTTCCTAGAGCTGGGATTATAGACCTGCACCACATCCATTTTATAGGCTCTCTTTTCACCCATGTGTCTTACAGAGGAGAAAACAGACACACAGATGTTAAGTGACTCCTACCAGGGGACACCATGGTAAGCGATGGAATTAGCCTTTAAACCCACAATATTTGTGTTTTAGAGTCCTGGCTTCCATGCAGGAAAGAGTGTTAAAACATGAATGTTGGAATTGTTATTTTATCATAGTGGAATAGGAATATCCTACAAGGTCTTGACATTTGAATAACACAATAAAAGTCATCTGGCATTGGTGTGTACCATTTACCAGAGAGGAATCGGCGACCATAATATTTTCACTATTTTTCTAAAGCATGGCTCCAGTGGGTTACGCAGCTGACAGATGATGGTCTGACCTCAGTTCTGGTTATGCAGAAGCCTTTGAATGACACACTGCTTATGGTGCCAATGTTTTAAGTCAAACCAAGGAAGCACAATAGAAGTGCACACTTCTTGGCTGGCTCGAGGCACCTACACTGAAGCTCCTTCTAGGGGAATCTCACTGCCTGCCTGTCTTACTCTTTCTGTGCTTCCACAGAGCTTTGTTTCACCTCAGCTGCTGTTGCCTCTTCAAGCTGAGCATGCACGCCACACTAAGATGTGGCGACACAGGCAACTGGCCAGGAAAGGTCCTGGTTCCTCCAATTGAACACTCTTCAATAAACACAAAATTCAGGCACTCTAAGATGAAAATCAAATTCCCTGTGGGTTGTTGATAGACTTGTTATTAAGATTTTCCAAGCTTTAACAAGACTGATAATAAGAAACTGCAAAGCTCTTCAACCTATTTTGTAAACATTTGGATAGAACCGAAATGAAGAGGGAGAGCATGCATTTCACTGATCTGTTCCTTTTAGCTGACTTTCATATTACAAAATCAGCAACAAATGTTGGCAGATCCAATTGACCTTCAAGCCACAGTTGGAAGTGTACTTCACCTCATCTCTGGCTTTGATCTACTATTCGAAAGAGAAATATAATTATTAGCACATTGTTCTGTGCAGCTGACAGAGCATCTGGTATTGTAGAAATGTTTTTGAGACGCCCAAACTGATTGGAATGTTGGTTGGAAGGGAGCTTGGAAAACAAACAACATCTCCATTGCTTTATAATTAAGAGAAATCAGACGTAGGGGTTTGATCTACACAAAGTTGTAGTTGAAAACAAGATGCTTCTGGATGATTGGGAAATGATTAAATTTTAAAATGTTTGTACTAAGGCCCCCTGTGAATGATTAGCCAACTCTCTTCGTAATACAGACATGTATAATTACATTTTTCTCATGGAAACATCACCAGCCACCTGAGTATGCTGAATGAATTTCCATCATGGACTATTATGGCTGAGTTCCCTTTATAAACAGTAATTCTCAAGGTTTAAAATTTCAACCATTTCAAATTGATTCAGACTTTAACTAGGCATGTGAGCTGTTAGTCCTGCTGCCATTATGTAAAAGAAAAAGAAAAGTATTTGAAGTCTTTAAAGACAGCTCTGAGTAAAAAATAAAAGTGTACAATTTTCATGCTTCTTTCCTCAATATCTAGTCTAAAAGAAATGTGCAAAAGAGTTAGTCTAAAACTGTTTCAATACTGGTTTTGATCCAAATGAATGAAAAATACCTCTATTCATTTGAGTGAGGATTACTGTCATAACAAATATTTAAATGGGAGAAAGAGAGCAATGTTCTCTCAAAAAAGAAGACAAAAATACCTGTAAAATGTCTGGTTAGAAATACCGGTTAGAATCTGTTTCTTAAAATAGAAAACACAGTTTCCAGCATATTTCTAATGTTACTAATCATTTCTTTAGGCACCTTTTCATTCATTTATGGAAATTCAGGAGAAAAATATAAAGTTTCCAATAAATTTGATTCACTGATATCTTATATATGTTTATCTTTGTCTTTTTCATTGATAATGTACTTCTTCATGAATTACATTTCTACTTTCGTTGTTCTTAAGGATAGCTTATTTTCTATTATGAAGATATTACTGACCTTGCTTTTAAAGTATCTCATTTTTGTGGGCCAGAAGAAACTAAGGTTGGTCTTATCAGCTGTGTTTCTGTTCTTATCCACGTCTTACAGATCAGGGGTGAACGTTTGTTCTCCTTAGGCCATTACCAATCGTTCTTTCCTCAGCACTGACTGATAAGCCTTCAGTAAAATAAAATAGTACTGAAAGAAAGTTTTAATAAAACTTCATTATGGAAATGTGCAAGAGTTTTCTTAACCTGGAAAAGGCTCTGATGTCTCCTTACACAGTTTCCATCTTATACTGTTACTCTCTACATCATTTAAATTATATCTCATTAACCACGGGGATGTTGTTAGTTTCCTGAAGGTAAACAACACTCATCAGCCTGGCTGAGGGGCTTTTTCATCACGGAGGCAAAAAACTGATATCTTTTAGAAGGAGAGAGGTATATTTTGGCCAATGAGCTTTAGCGCCGACAGATCACAGCCAGCTGGCTCCAAGTTTGGCATTGAACGAAGGAAGGGCCTGGTGGAGAAGAGTTGCTCACATCATGGGAGCAGGTAGTAAAAGAGTGGGGGTGGGCAGGGAGGGAGACACTCCCTCCAGGCCTTGTTACCATTGGCCCGTGACTTCCACCTAAGCCCCACCCCCCAACAGCGCCTGTGGCAATGGATTCATCACATGAGTGCCCTGGTGAGCATAGTACTTGTCTTAGTTACTTTTCGCTGGTTGCTGGGACAAATACCTGGCACCCAAAAGGAAGGAAAGAAAGGTTTATTTATCGCACAGTTACTGGAGGTTTCAGTCCATATTTGGCTGGCCCAAGGCTGAGTGGAACAGGGCAGAGAGCATCCAGTTCATGGTGGCAGAACAGCAACAATCGCAACAGAGGCAACCAACCAACCAGAGGAGCAGAGAGTAACAGCGCGAGTTTGTCTCTCGGTCTCTCTGTCTCTCTTTATATTACATCAGGCTCTCTGCCTTAGCCTAACTGCCTCAGGCCACACCTATAATTCCCAGCAGTACTGAGACCCATAATCCCATCAGTACTAAAACACATAATCCCAGGGACTCATGAGTCATGTCTCAGTCTATAGAAGTCTGCACCTCATGATTGCATGAGGCTTTGGGGGGACAACTAGACATAAACCACAATAGCACCCCATGATATAAATACCTTGGGATACTCCGAGAAGATAAATGGCCACCTCTTTATTAAAAATGTGCTTGTTTCATCTCTAAACAGTCACCAAAATTTAAAAGTTCTAACATTACTGAAATATCCAACTCCAACGTCTCTTCTGAGATTCTGTGCAAACTTTTAGCTGTGAGTCTGTATGCATCCAAAAGAAAGTTAAACAGCCTTAAAATACGATGACACAGAGAAAACATTCCAATTCCCTGAAGGAGAAATATGGATGGAAAGGAATGAGAAAAAAGGAAAACCTGAACCACACAGGGCAAACATTAAATCTGGGAGCTGCAGGTCCAGGATACAGGGTAATTAGTGTTTAGATGTGAGCTCCAAAGGACGTGCAGAGCCCTGCCGCTATGGCAGTATCCATTGCATACCTTGTGCCCTCTGCCTTGGAGTGGCTCTGCTCACTGCCTTCTGGTTGCCTCAGCAGATGTTCCATGGAAACTCCAAGATCCAGAGGTCTCCACTGAACTTCTGGTTTCACTCACAACTTTACATGCTTCCCTCTCAGAAGCTCAGTGACTGGCCTGTCAGAGCTTCTGGTATAATCTGGATGGTAGCCTCTCTGATCCCACAACTCCTGCATTCTGCATGCCTGTAAAACTAGCACCATGTAGGTGTCGCCCAGGGTTGATGTCAGATTTGCAATAGCTGATTTCTCCTGGAACATGGCAATAGATGCCCCTGAGAGCCTGGATAATGAGGACTGTGAAAAAATCTGGGGAGGAATTTCTTAGAAAACCATTTTCCAAGGGCAGACCAAGTAGCTCAGTGGATTAAAGCACCTGCAAGCAGGCACAGGGGCCGGAGGTTTGATCCTCCGGTCTGCTATGCCGACCCCTCCCCACGGGTACATAGAGAATGCAATTGAGACTGGGCATGGTGGTACATGCCTATAATCCCAGCTCTTGGGAGGCTGTAAACAGCCGGATCACTATGAGTATGATCTAGTAGTGAGATCCTATAGACCCTTCCCTAAAAAATACAAAAATAAATCACTTGTCCAGTAGCACACTCTGGGACTCTCTTCTCAAATCAATGTTGTTCTAAGGAATTTGTTTTTACCCTTTTGTGCCGTTAAATGAGACAATGAGTCCTGCTGCAGCTAACTTCTCTTCCTTCCTTACACTGAAATGCAAGTCACTTGTCCCAGGGCAGGTGCAGCACCCATTCTCACAGTAATCAATCACAAATTCCCGAAGCTGCCCCATGACTGCATGAGGCTTTGAGGGGACACCTATGCACAAACCATAACAGAAGCTTTATTTAGCTCACAGTTTGTGGTGGTTTCAGTCCGTACTCCGCTGACTTCCAAGGCAGGGTGGCACGGCGCAGGGGCAACAGTTCAAAGTGGCAGAAGACAGCAACGGCCACAAGCACAACGGGGGGGGGGGGGCGGGAAGGAGCCGCTTTGCCAGCTCCTGGCATTATATGCCAGCTGCCTGGCCTCCCACACACCATCCGAACACCTTCCTCTACCCTGAGCTGAGGGCATTCACAGAGCAAGGACCCTTGCCGCCTGCTGAGTCACTTAACTAAATTTTAAGCTTTTAAAGTCGGTCCAGTGAACAACATCCTAGGCGTCAGGGCCTGCCATTTGTACCCCAGGGCATACAACTGCTGAGTTACTTAATGAAGCTTCTGGACTTCTTAAGTTGACCCAATGTATTAACCCTAATATTATCAAAAATTATTACATCCAGGGTCCAGGGGGATAGCCCTGTGGCAAAAGTGCCTACCTGGCAAGTACAAGGTCGTGAGTTCAAACCCTGGTCCTGCAAACAAACAAACAAAAAAATTATTATGTCCAGAAAACACAAAAAATGCTGAGGTCCTTCTCCTTACCTGAGAGTTGTTGCCAGGTTTACACGAACAACTTGGTCACAACCCTTTTGACACAATTTTTTCACCAATGTGGTAGCCACTATCTAATCTGGACTCAAGTCCAGCCCCTCTTTATCCACCCTCTCCCAACCCTTTCCAATCTCTTAATTGCTATTGCGCATTCAGGTCAACTTTCTTTTGCCTTCCACACATGGGAGACTGTGCAGGACTCATCTTCCTGCGTCTGGTTCATTTCACTTAACATGATTTCCCCCATTATACCCCGGATGTTAGGAAGGTGCTCTTCCTTGGGGTTGACTCATGATCCGTTCTGGCAAGTGCCTGGCAAGTGCAAGGTCATGAGTTCGAACCCCAGTCCTGCAAAGAAAAACAAAAAAACCTATACATATCTTTTTTGGTGACAAAATATAAAGAAATTTCATAACAAAATCATAAGGTTATGATTTGTGCCTAGATACACTCCCAAGGGCTCACACAGTCACAGGATAATTTTGGAGTTGTCTGAATATAAAGTGTATAGATGATTCATCGTTCAACTTTGATTAAGGGTGAAGGACTACTGGCTCAGTCTACTGAGTCGATTGGCATTGCCCTAACCCCAGTAAGCTGGGTACAATGCAGGGCACAGAAAAAGGCTACACTGCACCCCTGTGTCGCTCTTGCTGTATTCTCTCCCATGAATGCTTTCCGCTCTTCTGTGAGCCCCCACTCTGCTTTGGATCCAGCCACCCATGGACTGAAACCTCTACACACGGTGAGCTGAATAAACCTCTGCTGTCTTTCCTGGTGGGTGTTGGGAATTTGTCACAGCACTGAGAAAAGAGATCAAGACAAGTAACAATAGTACATGCAAAGCGTATCATCATCTTTAGTGTTACTCGGAGTCCAAGACTTACATCAAAAAGATTTTTACGCAGATTGAATAGCACATAATAACACAAAACTTTGTTTTTAACAAATTAAGATTAAATTAGCTTTATAAAATTTAAAAAACTAAATATATATTAAAATATTTTTGAAACTAGAGAAAATATAATTTCGGGAAGTAGTTGAATGTCTCCCTATTTCCTATTTATCTCTTTACCCTTCTCAAAAACATACATTTATAATATATATATATATATATATATTATATATATATAATATATATAATATATATATATAATATATATATGTATATATTATTTATAATATATATTACAGGGTCTACAGTCTCACTACACACACCACACTCATAAGGATCCTCCTGTTTTCAGCCTCCCAAGCACTGGGATTATAGGGATGTGCCATCATACCCAGGCTCAATCACTGTCTCAGAGAGCCCTGGGGATGAGGTAAGCGCAGCACACTGGGGATTAAACCCTGGTCCCTGCTTCTGCCTAATCAGATGCTTTAATATGCTGAGCTATCTGGCCAGTCCACATACATAGTTTCTCATATAAGAAAAAACTGGGATATATAAGCTTGCATGTCTGAGTTCAATTCATATTATGTTCTCAAATTCTAGCTATTCACCTACAAATACTTCAGGTCTACCTTTCTTTGTGGCAGTATAATACTCAAAGTGTGTAGACACTGATATTTTTAATTCATTCATCTATTGATGGACATACATGCTGTTTCCAAGATCTAGTTTTTATAAATCATGCTGTTATAGAAATGGCTGGCATATACATGCATTCTTTTAATATAATGACTTTATGTATTCCAGGAAGTCATTTAGAAGGAGGATAGGTGGGATTATTTTTAGTTGTTTTGAAGAATCTGAACTTTATTTTCATAGTGGTAATATTACTTTAAATTTCTTTTAGTAATATAGCAGATTTCCCCACATCCTGGCCAACATTTATCTAGATATTTTGATAACTATTCTCTCTGTGATACCATGGTACCTCAATGTGCTTTTAGTTTTTATTTCCCTGATGGCTAACAATGATGTACATCTATTTATTGATCATTTACACTTCTGAGAAGCTTACTTTCATTTTGATTACCCATTTTTGATAGAGTCTTACTTTGGAATGTTTAATTTCTATCAGCTCTTTATGTAGTCTTGATGTTGGTCCTCTGTCTGAAAAATAGCTGGCAATTTCCCCTCCTTTGCAGACTGACTCTTCACTCTGTTCTTTCCTTTGCTGTGTCAAAGCTTTTATATTTGATATGATCCAACTTGCTGATTCTCACTATTATTTCTTGTACAACTGGGGGTTCTATTCAGGAAGTCCCTGCCTACCCCTATGTCTTCAAGAGTTGTATCTATCTTATCTTCCAGCAGTAGGCATGCACTTGAAGACTACCTCAAAAATGCCAACTTAACTTAGTGATAATTGGATCTCGCTAGTCCCTTGGAGTATTTCTAAGCTTCTGTTGTCTGATAACATCTGCTTCTTCAAAATTTTTTTGAAAAATCAACTTTTATTGAAATACAGATCTCTTAGCTGTCCTTTTCCCACTCTGAATCCAAAAGTTTCTTTGATTTTACCCTCATTTTGGAGCCTAAATATAGTTAAACCCAAAACGCTCACCAATTCTGTACAAATGTGAGCATCAACAAGGAAAAATTATCACTAAGTTCTCTAGAAAATTCTGTGAAAATGAAGGATCAGAGAAAAGAACTGATGAGGTCTTCTTGTCTATGAGCCACTTTATCGCAGTTGATAATAATGAGTGCAAATTTCAGATATATAATTAGGAGCAAGATTAGAGTTACTACGTCTCTTAAAGGTGGTGGTTTTAGTAAAGAAAACCACATCACTCTCACAGTGGGGGCACGTTTGCTTTAAGTATTGTTGAAGTATATTTTGTAAAATTCTCCTTTCTTTAGTGCAGTTACAGCAACCAGTTATTACCCTTGCAAAACAATGTTTCTTTGCATGCCAGTGAAGAATCTTCAAAGTTCCAAGAAGAATTATCATGCATTTCTTGGGTTCATGAGAGGGCTTCTGGGACTTAAAGAGATCCAAGTTGTGAACTGAAGATGAATCCCCTTCTTTGAGCCTCTGCTTGCTGTGACAACCACTGCAGAGGGTTATCGCTGCCATCTCAGATAGAATATTCCTCTGGAACAGCACCCAAAGATGCCTAAAATTGCAGATGACAGTTGTGAGCTTTTTTTGTCTTCTTATCTGTCTGGCTTCGATGTGACCCTAAATTAGACATCAGAAGGTATAGTGTGTACTACAGATTCCAGGCACACTATACCTTCTCACAATTAGTTGAAAGTGCTGTTTTATAATTAAAGGGTGAAGTGGGGCATGATGAACATATGGAAAAGGAGACCCTTAATAAGTGATGGAGCCTTCAAAAGAAATTGCTAATTAGTATGCATTTGATGTTCACTATACCAATTTTAAGACTTTGCCTTGAATAAATTGCTACGTTGGGTGTTCGAAGGAGTGGTGAGATTAGCATTTACAAAGGGGGCAATTTTCTGTCTTCTTGACTCTGTTAAATGGAGGAAATAACTTCCAAGACTGGAGCAGTAGTTAGTCCATCAATCATTCTCACAGCTGGAAACTGGGGATCCCAAATGCAGAGATCAGTTAATCCGTCAGCTAATAAGTTCATAGTGGCACCATATGGCGCAGGGCCACTCCACACTGGGACAAGGACAGAAGTGTTTACACAGGCATGCTGCTTTCTCAGGTAGCTCCCTGCTGACAAAACCCTTTGTCCCGAAGGATCAATTTACTTTGCACAGTAAATTGACTGAATTGATCAGTTCAGAGCATATAATTGTTGGCTAATCCTGTGGAATCATGTCCCATCCATATGAAGGGGACAAAGGGGTGCTGCCCATGGCCTGTTCTGGGGCTCCATCCTCCGCTTTCCTCGTCAGACAGACTGGACACTGATTATAGGAGCAACGGATGGTAGACGTGTAGTCAGCAAAGACTTCAAACACCACAGGGATGAGAAACCTTATAACGCCCAGAGCAGCTTTTCTGTGTCTTTGCTCAACTAGTGTGGTGATAGCACTTGGAGTACTAACAGACCCAACAGTTTCAGGGCATATTCTTTTTCAAATTCTGGCTTACAGGAAAAGAAAAGTGCTGCTTCATCTCCAAATCTAACTCTACTCCTCTCTTCTCATTTCTAGATTTACTTTCTGTTTGTGAAAACAAAAAAGGGATTGAAGTTAAACACGAAGTTAAGAGAAGAGAAGAAACACATGGAAACAAACTTCAGAGACAATGGGAAGCACGTTTCTTGGGCATTGTGCAGTGGCTGAGGCACGTACCGTTCTGCCCGTGCAAGGAGTATGGGAAAATTCACCAGGGCTTTTCAGAGCAAATTAGGGCCAAATCTTCCCATCCCTACACATTAGCGCGAGCCCTTGTGCTTTGTTCTGTAGATCTGTTTGATCTGACTTTGTTTTTTCCTTCTCACACGAAAAAATAAAAGAAGAATAAATAAAATGAAAAAATTCCACCAATAGAGATAAATGTTGGACAGGGTTCCCTTCAGCCACAGGTTTTCTCCAATAGCTAGTGTCAATAGAATTATCTCACATCAATGGTTTGAAAAGAGAACTGTATTCAATGGGAACTGGAGCCATTTGGAGTTGCCGCAAAGACATTTGCTTATTAAATGTCTGAAGAGTAAATGCACTTTATACAACCACCCCAAGAGCTTCCACCAATTAGAGAGCTATTGATTTCTTTCCTTATTTTATTGAGAATAAATGTCTGCGATTAGTGTCATGAGGGAAAACTGGGGCGAATTTTTGATCTGACAATATACAAAACTTAGGGGTTATCTCAGTAATTTTATTCTCTTTAAAGTAGTATGTGCTGGGTGCTAACTTGGTCAACACAGGGGGGCACAAAATCCAATGGTACCTGATGCATTTTACTAAAACATCTACAACTGGTAGCTCACAAATATTACTGTATCTTTCCAAATTAATCTGCATCTGCAGTTTTACTCTTCTCATGGAGTTTTCCTATTACCACATCCACAGTACTCAGGATTCCATGGCACCAAAAAAAAGAAAAAAAAAACCAGCAGGCCACATTTGTATACTTAATTTTAGAAATTTCTAGAATGAGAGCAAGATAAAATAGAAACCCTGTAGACACACTTTTAAGTTAAACTTGTGAAAAGAAAAAATAAGCAGAAATCTGAATCACTATAAAGAAAACATCCTCAGTAAGAGTCTAATGTGAAAGCAGATACTAGACCAAAAAGAATGCTTTCGGGAGCAAAGGCCTTCTGATTTGTATAAACATGGCCACCTTGAAGTCAACTTGAATTCTCAGCCCCTGAATCACCCAAATAAAACCCACTCCTTAGCTGTGTGCCAAATTTAGCCAAATCCTCCATCTCTAACGTAACAATTACCACACTCTAGAGCTACTGCCCCAGTAATCTTGCATTCCTAACTAAAAGCAATGGAAAGCACAGTCTTTAAAATACAGGTTTTACTTTGCTCCCCCATAATGCACTATGTAGGTGGAAGTAGGGAGGGCGTTATAAGTATAAGCTTTTAATTTAATGACTTTTGAAATATAAATAATAGGTTGGGAGAGTTTGTCAAAATGATATTGGACCAAAATATTGTCCAGAAATTTTCACTCATTATTTTATGTACACTCATATTCTTCTCCTTAGCTTTCCTAATACAGCATGGTGACTCTGCTGAGTGACTTGGCGATTTTTATTAACCAGAATATGGAGGATGCACCTCACAGTTAGTGGTAACATGTTTCAAATTTTAATAGCAATTTTGAGTTCAGTATTCCAAAGTCCTTGCATAAATTCTTCAATACATGTAACCTTTTATTAAATGAGATATATATATATATATATATATATATATATATATATATATATGCTCATAAGAAAATATGCATCTTCTTGTCACCTTTGATACTGCTTTCTCCTCCCTTGGTCTTTCCAGGGCAGACAAAAAAAGCTTTGCTCCCACATTACAGAATATTCCCTTGAAGATTAAACCTCTTAAATTCATCATTAGATGCATTTTCTTTCTGCTGTAGTCTCAGACTAAAGAAATGCCTATTCAAAGGCTTCAGAAATTTGCAAGCTTTCAGAGCTAGGCTTGGGTCCATGGGCTGGTCAGTAGAGCTCTTCAAGAATGGGATAAGGCAAAGGTCGAGACTGAGGGGTGATTCCTTTTTAGTGTTGGAGCAAATTTTCCACTTACCGACCTGAAATGCTATTCTCAGTTTAACAATATTTCCTCTATCTCCTCTGCAATGACATCGATTTATCACATGGTGTATATTGATTTTTTGTTGTTGTTTTACCCTGTGCCCAATCATAAACCATAAAACAGCACTGGGGACATAGTTTAGTGGTCTAAGTGACTGTTTAACAAGGGCAAGGACTCGGCTCTATCCCCCATACAATATGTCATGCAGTCCTGGAACTCTGGAGGTACCCTGTTGGCCAGGGAACCTGGGCATGGTGGCATAAGCCTGAAATCCTAGCACTGAAGAGGTTGAGGCCAGAGGATCACTATGAGCCTGAGCTCCATAGCACGACCCTGTACCAAAGAAAGAAAGAAGAAAGAAAAAAAGAAAGAAAGCAGAAGACAGTAGAAATTTTGTCATTTTGCTAACTATTGTGTTCCACCATCTTGAATAGTACCTAACACACACTAGGGCTCTCAAAAATATATCCTGTGCTCCTGGAACAAGATATTCTAATTTTTATTGGTAAAAATTAATTACTTAAAAATATTGTATCAAATATTTTGCAAACTTAATTGTGAGCCTGTAACTATGTCTTATTCAGACTGAGAATTATCTATGACTTTTAAGCATTGCTGTGTAGGGACTGAGAAAAATGAGAAACTTTCTTGTTTTAATTGTTTGTTGATCCAATTAAATACATGATAAGGAAACTGAAAGCCGTAAATAGGTCCAGAAATATTCATACATTTGATTTTATTCACACAGTATTCTTTACTTGTATGATGCTGAATTGCTAGACGATTATCTGATATAGGCAGCCTAAGAGTTGAAATGTCCAGTTTTTACTAAGGGCCACATAGCAAATTTATCACCCACACACTCTGATTTGTATAATTACCTGTGATAGTTTACACAAAGTCCTTTTCCTCTAAAAGTTAATGTTCTATTCTGTTGGATGGAAACAGCTGTCAGTGGCTCAGGAGAATTGATTTTGTGATGTCTTCCAAACTATATTCAGTGATCTCAGTTTTATATCTTAAACATTATAGGAATATTACAAAATTAGTAAATGCTGCATGTGAAAGTTGTAAAATTTTCTTAGCATGCCACCAGCTTTATCTGAGTCTGCTTAAACCAAAATCTGCCTTCTGCACTACTGCACAAAAGAGAGATACAATTTCCCAACATAGTGTTTCCAGTTTATACCAAAATGGAAAAAAAAACACTTGAAAGAATTCCATGTTCCTTTTCCTTCCACCTATTTCCTTTTTCTACCAAGCCATGAGGAATAAATTTAAGTATTATGCTTCAGATGAAGAGGTTTCCCATAGCAACTACTATTTTTCCAGGTGCCCAAGATGTACTTACAATATAATGAATAATGATGGTATACAGCTAATAAATCTTAACCCAAAGAAAGGGGAAAGATTGTTTTATTATGGCCTTCGAAATGCAGGATGTCGGTGTGTATGAGTCGGTTCGTGCTGCTCCCCTCCTCCTGGACTTCTGTGCATAATTCTTCAGGAAAGAGCAAAAGAAGAGGAAGTTGACTCTGATTCTCTCACAGCAGTGGCTCGGGCAATTCATTTGGTTAAAATGTACTAAAGAAGCCCATAAGAGTTGCATATTTAAAAAGAAGATTTTCAGTAGGGCACATAAATCTGATACGTTTCAAAATAAGAAACAGAAACGTTCAGTTGTTGGTGCTGCACTTGTGGGATTATATTTGAAGGAATTGTATCGTTCCTTCAATAAGAGAACATATGTTTGATTTCCGTGGGCTTTGTTTGTTGTCTTAATTCAAGTTGCTTTAATCAAATAGTACAGGGAGAGTGGCTTAAGTAACAAACAGCAACAAATATTAATTTATCTCTTTTTTTTTTTTTTTTTTTTTTGTGGGACCAGGGTTCGAACTCACGACCTTGCACTTGCCCAGCAGGCCCTTGTGCCTCGGAGCTATCTCCCCAGCCCCAATTTCTCATATTTTTGGAGGCTGAGAAGTCCAGCGTCTAGAGTTGGAAGCCATGGGGCTTGGTGACAGCTCCTTGCCCGGGTTGCGAATGGCTGCCTCCTCACTGGCCAGCCACAAAGCCAGGAGAAAGGGGGTGAGGCTCTGTCTGCTTCCTTTTCTATGGGAGGTGTGGATTTCACCTTGGGAGCCCAACCAACAGTCTCACCCAAACGCATCGCTTTTCTATACTATCCTATTGCCAATGAAGGCTTCAAAATGTAAACATAAGTGCAACATGAAATATTCAGTGCATGTGTTGGTGGATATATTTTGATGATTTTTTCTTTTTCCAAAGTATCTTCATATGTCAGTGGGCTCTTATTTAGAAAACTAACATGAATTATTTTATTAAGTATGTAAAAGATAATTCCATCTTTTTATGCTTAAGGAAAAATGTATTCAGCATTATTTGCAAAAGTGAAGATACTATATAGTAATAAGATAACATAAACACTCAAACTTTTTAACCAAAATGACAAAAAAAAAATTCCATTAGTTTTTAAAAGAATGAACCACTGCCAATATATGAATAATTTAATGAATTTTTAAAATATTCTCCTAATTTAAACTGGTGATGGTTGAGTTCTTTGAGTGATAAGTATTCACAGACCCAAAGTTACCCCCAAAATAAGATTGAAACAGTCACTTGACTTGTCCCTGGTACATAGGGCACAAACTACCTTACTAAGACGTTGCCACCATGGCAGCAATGATTCTCTGTTGGTAATGTTTGTCTGCATACGGTCAACAAATGCTGTCGTGGAGAAGAGGGGGCACACATTCTAAAGTTAGGGTACTGAATGTCATGGGGCACTGGCTAGCGCTTCTCACACTGCCCCTACACTTCCAAGTCTAAGAGAAAATAACTGAAGGCCTCTGAGCTGATCTCAAGTTACACTAGAAAGAGGACACCTGGCCCGTGCAGCGACTTTCCCAGAAGCCAAAGACAGGACAAAAAATAATAATAATAATTTTCTAACTTGAGTAGTTGACATTTATCTACTGAATCAGTATCTAGAGAAAGGCTAGTCAATATGCCCTGTTCCTGCTCTTAAGGTCAAGGGTGGTCAACCCAAGCCCTCACTGCTACCGTCCACCTCACCTCTCCAGCTGAAGCCTCCATCCAGAAGAGGAAGCAGCTCCCGGAGAAATGCCTGCCTTCTTCAATTTACAGTGACGGCCGAACCTGAAGCCCGGGTGGAACTATGACCAAGTAGGTGTCATTTTCTATGACAGCTGTTTCAAATGCAGCAGGAGGGCCTTCTACTATGGGCAGTCTGCCACCTGACCTTCTTAGTTAATGCTGTAAAGCTAAATAAGTCTCCTGTGCTGCTGTCTACTTTTCAGAAACATAAATGATAGGACAAGAGAGCACTCAAAGAGCATGAAGAAGAAAACATGAACCAGTAACAGGAAGATGGGGAAATGTTGGGACAGAGAATAATCTGGAAGGAGTTGTGGGGGGAAGATGAAGAAGGGTGATACCACAGGAAAATATTGGACAGAGAAAAAAAACATGTAAACAATCACCATTCAATGTGATAAAATGTTGAGCGCTAGATATAATTGATCATTGAATACAATTCTGTACTAATTGGAAGACTTTTTCTAGCTACACATTCTTGGTATTCACAATATAATCACACTCCTACAAGTATACAATACATCTATAAATAGAAATCATAAAATTTGATTCTATAAAAGGCTAATAAATGATTTGATGCAGAGAATAACTGTAATACATGTATGTTAACTTTCACCACCCGCATGTCCTTATAGATAGCATTAATCTACCAGAACTTGCCTTCCCCTTATTAAACTTAGCTTCACAAGTCAAAGATATTTGATACTCCGAAAGCCAGTGATGATAAGCTCAAGTACCTATGTTATAGAGTAACAGTATCACAAAGCTTTTCTGCTGGAGGGTTAAGAATGCAAGTTAACAGACCAAAAATTGGAGAAAAAGAAGGGCTAAAAGGATAGCCAATATTTTGGCCCTAGCCCTTCAAGGTCAATAAAGACCCAGGATATAAGAGAAACTGTGCTG